>ML111501.1:16332-46833 GCA_003697995.1 Taxidea taxus jeffersonii | reverse complement strand
CAGAGCTGGTCGCCTTTGTGCAGCTTGGCCTTTCCCTCACTTCCGCTTTTGCGGTGGCCTTGTCTGTGGGTGCTGTTTCCTTTTGTTTTCGTCGTTAAGTCTGTGAAATTCGAGGTCATTCCATGCAGGCCACCTCATTCTTACTGATACACCAAGGAGGAAGCTCTCTATCCTAAGATGTGTCACGGGCGGTCAGGGAAGACCACGGTTTTCTCAGCAAGCCAGCCAGGAGAGTTTGAGAACCCCCCCCTGGAGGGGGGGTTCCTAGCACTCTCTTCTTCTCAGCAGTACTCTCCTTGCCTTTTTTTCCCCCTCTCTCCTTGCTTTTTAAAATCTGGGTACATGAGCAGTTTGCAGAGTGTTGGGATGTGGCTAGGGACCCTCGGAGTATATAAGTGAATTCTGTGCTTGGCTCCTGCTGTCCCCAGTTCAGCATTTAGGATACACCTGGAACCCTCGGTAGGGGAAACAGGGACTTCTATGCCTATGGATGTTTTCAGCTTTTTCCAGGCTTTCTGGTGGTGGCTAATCTGATGTCCTTGTGTAGAGTCATGAATTCTAGGCACCCCGAGGCCCCGGGATGAGAGTAGGTGTGTGGTACAGAGCAGGTGACCGGCCATGGGAAGGCACCTCAACGATGTTCCTGAAAACAGCAGTCAGAAGGCCAGAGAGTCCATATTTTCCATATCTTCAGATAAGGAAATGAAAATCGGCTTGAATAAATAGTTATCATATGTTTTTGACCTGTGTCACCCAGACATTAAATGATCATTTAGTATTTGAAAGAGATGCCTTATATTTTCAATACTCCATCTCTACAAACATCTCTTGGTCTTTCAACCAAAAATATCTACCATCCTTTCCAAAATTCTTACTCTTTTTGTTTTTTTTTTGTAATCAAGATGTTACTTGTGATTCACAGGATATTTTAAAACATGCATGGTGAATCTATTGTTATTGGGACCTGGATATACTCTCTATTTGAAAATTCACTATAAAAGTCCAAAATAGAATGCCTATTTTTTCAAAAGACCTTTCTGGTTGAGTTGAAGAACTCTAGAAGTTAAAAATGGATTTTTCTCTGTTTAAATACTATTTAAATAAAAATATCCTCAGGCTTTGTGAAACTGGCACCCATGCTTGTTTTGTGATGCTTTCTACCCGGATACTGGCTTGCCTTTGAGCAAAAATGGTGAAGCTGTTCTTTCTGCTTGGGAACATTTTGGTATTATTTTTCTCACCACTAGTCTGCTCAATACCAACCAAAAGCAAACCTCAAAGTGTTTCTGTGATGTCTCCTGAAACACGCTGAGTGCTTACTGCATTTTAATAAGAACATCAGTATAAAAAAGTGTTAAAGTGTGCATTGTAATTCATTGTGCCTTGTACGATTTTGGATTCTAGCATATAGTCAGCTCCCGGGTATCCAAAGGAGAAGAGCAGAGGTGAGACTAGAGAAAAAGGTGTGTGTGCAGGGAGGGTGACTCTCCCAAAGCATTTATAAGCAGAACACTTGGTATGGGGTTTAGATTATCAAATGACAGGAGCGCCCTTGAGATAAACAGGTGCTAAGATGTAGAAATCTTTGGTATATGGAAATTGGGGATTAATGATCCTGATTATGTATTTCAGATGAAACGAGCTGTGGGCACACCCCTCATCGCGAGCAGCCTCCTCTGAAGGTTTTCTTTGTGCCTGCCCTCCTCTCTGTCTCTCTCTCTCTCTCACTCTTCAATATTTGCTTGACAGGCAGGTCATCACCCTGGGGAAGAGATGCTGAGTGGTAGTTGGCCTCCTCAGGTAGCGGGTGGGCTCGTGTGTTTGGTGGAGTCGGGAGGACACTGTGCCAGTTGCTCTGCCGGAGCGGATTGCTTCTCTTTAAGTGACTACGGAACGTTAAAAATCTCACCAGTGCTATTCGGTTTATGAACTTCATCCTCTCCTCTGGTCACAAATCAACACAGTTAGCCAGAGAAGGTATTTTCCTGTTTGCTCACCCAGGGAATAAAAACCATTTCCACATAGGAAAAAAAAAAAAGAAAGATGGAAGTTTGGTTTACAGATGATTCAAGGTTATTTAAAAACAAATGGAATTAGTGGATTTCTAACTAATGAGTATGTACTTTCCTGGAAAGTGTGAGTGGCTTTGTTAAATAAGTTTCCTTTTTCTCATATGCCCTATTTGAGATCTCAAGTGATATTACAAAGCTATAGTAATCAGAACAGTATAATATTGGCATAAAAGCAGACACACCGATAAATGGAATGGAATAGAGAGCATAGAAATAAACCCACACATATAAGGTAAAATAGTTTATGGCGATGGAGGCAAAACTATACAATGGGGAGAGGACAGTCTTCTCAGTAAATGGAACCACATGCAAATGGATGAAACTGGATTACTTGCTATCTTAGACTGGACGCAGAAGCCAATTCAAAATGAAGGACTTAAACTAAGACCTGAAACCATAAAACTCCTGGAAGAACACAGGCAGTTTCTTGACATTGGTCTTGGCAATGAATTTTTGGATCTGATAGCAAAACAAAGGCAACACAAGCAAAATGAACAGGAGGGACCACATCAAACTAAAAATCTGCAGAGTGGAGGAAACTGTCAACAAAATGAGTAGACAACTTAGAACATGGGAAAAAATATTTGCGAATTATATATCTGATAAGGGGTTACTATCCAAAGTACATAAAGAACTCATGCAACTCAATAACAAGAAACGCAACTAGCCATTTTTAAAAATGGGCAGAGGATCTGAACCTTTTCTCAGAGAGGACATACAGACAGGCGACAGCTACATGTAAATGTGTTGAACGTCAGTATTAACAACAAAATGCAGATCAAAATCACAATGAGATATCATCTCTAACCTGTTAGAATGGCTGTCATCAAAAAGATAAGACCAGGGACGCCTGGGTGGCTCAGTTGGTTAAGCAGCTGCCTTTGGCTCAGGTCATGATCCCAGCGTCCTGGGATCGAGTCCCACATCGGGCTCCTTGCTCGGCAGGGAGCCTGCTTCTCCATCTCCCTCTGCCTCTACCTGCCACTCTGTCTGCCTGTGCTTGCTCTCTCTCTCTAACAAAAAAAAAAAAAAAAAAAAAAGATAAGACCAACAAGTGTTGGCAAGGATGTGAAGAAAAGGGAACCCTGTGTACTGTTGGTGGGAACATAAATTGGTGTGGCCACTGTGGAAAATAGGGTGGAGGTTCCTCAAAAAAAGTTAAAAGCATATGATCTAGTAATTCCACTTCTGGATATTTATCCAGAGAATATATAACTTGAAAAGATCTCTGCCCCCTCCCCCCCGGGTTCACTGCAACATTCTTTACAATAGCCAAGACATGGAAACAACCCATGTGTCCGTTAGTGGATGAATGGATAAGGGAGATGTGGTATATATAAATACAGTGGACTATTATGCCGGCAAAAAAAACACAATGAAATCTTGTCATTTGCAACAATGTGGATGGACCTTGAGAGGATTATGCTAAGAGAAATAAATCAGGGGCACCTGGGTGGAGATCCCAGGGTCCTGGGATTGAGTCCCACATTGGGCTTCCTGCTCAGTGGGGAGTCTGCTTCTCCCTCTACCCCTACCCCCCCTGCTTGTGCTCTCACTCTCCTCTCTCTCTCTCTCTCTCAAATAAATAAAATCTAAAAAGAGAGAGAAAGAAATCAGACAGAGAAAGCCAAATACTGTAAGAGCTCGCTTATGTGCAGAATCGTAAAAGAACCACAAAACCATGAATCCATTGATACAGAGAAGAGATTGGTGATTGGCAGAGGTGGGGGGTGGAGGTGATCAAATGATATGAACTTTTATATTATAGAGTAAGTCAGCCATGGGTTGTGATGCATAGCAAGGCCACTGTGGTTAATAATACCGTAGTGTATATCTGGAAGTTGTTAGCGGCGTAGGTCTTAAAACTTCATTACAAGAAAAAAATTTGTAACTATGTGGTGATGGGTGTTACTATGATATTATGTTGATGATCTGACAACATATACATATATCAGCTTATTATGTTGTCACGTATATCTCAGTTTAAAAATCTTAGTAGATATCTAAGAAAAATTATGGTTTATTCTTCTGTTTTTGTCTTTAGTGTTTGTGTATATACATATATAATTTATAGATAATATGCAAAAGTGTAGGCATATGTATGTATGTGGATACTGATCTATGCTTTATATTGCCAAAGGAAAGGACACTCACCTCGTCATACTTCTCAAATGAATATACAGACTGTAACTGTTTCTGTTTTTGTTTTTCTCTTTGAGGAAGAAGAGGTTATGAGGGAGGATGATACATGAGTGGGTATTTCTAAAATTGTTTCAGTAGAAGGATTAAAGTTTTTGTTGTTATTTTTTTCCCCTTCATAACTCTTACTCGGTGTGCTTTTTTTTTTTCCCTTTACTTTTGTTTAGCTTTTTTTCCATAATTACATTTGCCCATAATTATGCTTGAACAGTCTTGGGAGAGAAACTCCATGGCTTTCTGAAAATGTCTTCTTTCATATAAACTTGCCCAGATGAGTTATAGGAGGAACCGTCCTCTCTGGTTTCAAAATGAGTTGAAGCTCTGTGTGGGGGACTTTCCGAATGAGAAAAGCACGCCACGCTCTGTGGTTGGCCAGTTCAAGTGGAAGGGATGGCAACAGCTGTCGCTTACCTGTGAAACATGCCTTTGGGTCAAAAAATATTTGGAAACTCTTAGCTTCCATTGGTACAGGGCATTCGATGCATCAAGAACCATCTTCCTATGGTAACAAAACCATGGTATATCGATTCAGATTATGAATGTGTTTATTCATTCCCTTTATATTATGTTTTCTCTAGTAAAGGTACAAGCCAAAATCATTAAATGTGTCTTATTACCAGAAGCACCCAAAGTGGGCAAATACATCTTTAAAGGGCTTCCTGGAGGGGCGCCTGAGCGGCCCAGTGGGTTAAAGCCTCTGCTTTCGGCTCGGGTCACGGTCCCAGGGTCCTGGGATCGAGCCCTGCATCGGGCTTTCTGCTCTGCGGGCAGCCTGCTTCCTCCTGTCTCTGCCTCTCTGCCTACTTGTGATGTCTGTCAAATAAATAAATGAAATATTATTTTTTTAAAAAAAGGGCTTCCTGGAGATCGCTACATATAGCATATTGTAATATTTGAAGATTTATGTTAATGCGTTATAACTTATTAAACGCGATTAAAAAAAAAACAACTGGTGTTCTAAACATACTGCCCATAGTGTATGAGACAGTTCTGTCTGACCCTTATGCATACAAAGTTGTTTAGTCAGTTTTAGAAATCTGTAATCGTGAAGAGGGGAGAGAGAGCTAGCGTGTACTGACCTCTGTCCTGGTGTATTCTGTCAGTGATCGCTTTCAGGAGTTAAAGCCATCTTGGGAAGCAGATGACCTTTATAATTTCATTTATCTATTTTTTTGTGCTATAGCTGAGGTGTGAGAATTGGAACCTGGGCCTGCTGTCACACAGCTAGCAAGTGGCAGAACCAGGAATTGAGCCTCAGTTTGTCTGAAAAGAAAAACCCTGGCTCTTCCTAGTGTGCCTTGTTGAGTCTCAGTTTACTTTCTCTTCTTATCCTAAAATGAAACCAGAGGATCTCATTTCACCAGATTAAAACTAGGTAACTACTTGGAAGCTAGAACTTTGAGTTGATGGAACCTTTATCCCTGTGATCTGAAACTGCCTGCCAAAATGCTTAGGAAATGTTACCTTTTGAAGACTTTTAACAGACTCCGAGACACTAATTTCTTGGAGTTGGGGTGGGCGGTGAGATTCTCATTGGCACAGGTTTTAAAGTAGCGTATCTTCATTATGGGAAAAGCTGTGCGGTTCTTGTTACTGGGCTCTGGGTCCATTATACTTTGTAGCATGATTTCCCCCTAGATCAGAAGACTTTCTGGATAGCAGCTTTAATTTATGTCCCTGTTTTGGGGGAAGATCTGAAAGAGTAGGTGTCCATACTATAAACAGTGTTTCAGGATACAGATTTAGAGACAGGATATAAAATTTTTGTAAGTATTTCCTAATTGCTCATTCTTTTGTATGTTGATACGTTCTGAGGCATGTCTAGCCAAATGAGGCTTGCTGCT
The DNA here is from genome assembly GCA_003697995.1 of Taxidea taxus jeffersonii. NCBI lineage: Eukaryota > Metazoa > Chordata > Mammalia > Carnivora > Mustelidae > Taxidea > Taxidea taxus. The sequence goes on along the minus strand of ML111501.1, from coordinate 40,718 downwards.
CTTTAAACATGAAACTGTCAGGGCGCCTGGGTGGCTCAGTTGGTTGAGCGACTGCCTTCAGCTCAGGTCATGATCCTGGAGTCCCGGGATCGAGTCCCATGTCGGGCTCCCGGCTCTGTAGGGAGGCTGCTTCTCCCTCTGACCTTCTCCTCGCTCATGCTCTCTCTCACTGTCTCTCTCTCAAATAAATAAATAAAATATTAAAAAAAAAAAAACAACCATGAAACTGTCCTGTCTGTTTATGGTTTGTGTAAGAGAAGAATGGGATTTTTCTCCTGGTCAAGCTAAAAGAAGATCAAGGGTAAAAATAAGAGAGACAGCATAGAAATAGACTATTTCTATGACTGTAGAAATATTACTATAGAAATAGACTATGACTAAACTGTGTTGTATACTATGGGCTATCGTGGGCAAACATTTTTAATTATGATTAACCCAAATATTTGATATAACAAGAATCTAAATAGATACTTGCAAGTCTTAGGGACAGGAGACCAATGGAAATATTCTAAGGCCCTGGGGAGACGGTGTGGGGATTTCCCAGACTCCATAGCCCTGGGGGCAGAATTGACTCCATGTCATGACCCAAACCAGCATGGTGGTGGTTGGGGAATGTGTATGAAGGTTGTGTACTGATTCAACCAGGATATGTTTGGAGAGAAAAGAAAACACCAGTTTTCCTTGTCCAGCCTTATCAAGCCCCAAGCAAAACAAGAGGTGACATAAGGGGGCACCTGGGTGGCTCAGTCATTAAGCGTCTGCCCTCGGCTCAGGTCATGATCCCAGAGTCCTGGGATCGAGCCCCGCATCGGGCTCCCTGCTCCACTGAGAAGCCTGCTTCTCCTGCTTCTGCTCCCCCTGCTGTGTTCCCTCTCTCGCTGTGTCTCTCTCTGTCAAATGAGTAATAAAATCTTAAAAAAAAAAAAAAAATAGAGACAACATAAGAACAGCAGGGATAAACACACAGGCTGTGTCACTCGGTGGCTTCCAGCCTTTTCCCAAATAAATAACATTATGATGAACATCTTGGTGCATAGTGGTTGTTCCGCATGTAAGAGGTTTTTTTGTTTTGTTTTGTTTCAGTGAAGAATCTCACAAGTAGGATAACAAGGGGAACGTACACTTTCACCATTCTCAGCATAGAGAAAGGACCTACAATTTGTTAGGATTGGAAAAAAACGCGTTCTCTTTCTTCTCTGTGTTTCAAGTAGAATCTACTTGAAAGCTATTAGCTCTCACCGCTCAGGGCTCTCAGCGAGATGCAGAAGGCGTCTGCTCTGTTTTCGGCTACTTTACTCTTGTCGGTTGTGATGCCAGTCTCAGGGCCTTGGAGGAGTATATTTGGAGTGTAGTATTTAGTTGAGTTATCTGACTGATGAGTGTGTAAGTAAGTGGATCGATACCAGTTCATGCCGTGGAAGTTAAGATATGCAGAATAGAATATAGTCTGCCTTCTCTCCCCCTCTTTAGATGTTGTTACCAAAAAATATTATTAATGTGCTTTTTTTGCAGAAAATTGGAAGGATCCACATACTCAAAAATTATAGCCACCCATAATTGTAACATCCAGTAATAGCAGCTGTCAATTTGAACATATAATTACATATGTAGAAATTTTAAAAACGCAGTTGGGATAATATAGTATGTTTTGTGGTATTCTCCTTTGATAGTATCTGCCACTAGTGTTCTAGAATGTCATTAAAATTCCTCGTAGACATCAGTTTCAAATAACTCCCTGATATTTTGTCTCATATTAATTTATTAGGCTTAACAGTCTCTTGCGCATATGATTAGTTTGTGTCCGTTTTATTTAATGGGTATCATTAAGTAAAACTTTTTCTACTTTTTCCACTTTTATAAGTAACTTGCCTGATTTGATGGTGTAACATATTCCTTGATCAAAAATGGCTTGCTTCTTGTTCATTAAAATGTCTGAGCATTTGGGGCACCTGGGTGTCTCAGTTGGTTAATCTTCCGACTCTTGATTTTGCCTCAGGGTCCTGAGATCAAGCCCTGCCTCTGGGGGCTCCCTGCTCCCTGGGGATTGGGCTTGAAATGCTCTCTCTCCCTCTCGTTCTGCCCATCCCCCCCCCCCGACTTGCACAGGCTCCTTCGTGCTCTCTCTTAAATTAAAATTAAAAAAAAAAAAAAAGTCATCTGAGGACCTAATTCAATATTGTAATATTCCATTTTTTTGTGTTTATGCTGCAATAATTTTAAGAAAAAATTCTTTGCATTTAAATATCTGTTTTAGGAAGTTGTCTTTGTTAGCTTCAGTTTGATCAACTTTCATTCACACTCCCATGAAATATAAAGGGAACATCTTTGTGCTGGGTAGTCAGACTACAGTGCAAGCCAAGATGGGACAGGGTTTCTGTTCTTCTAGAGCTTGTTGCTTGGTCAGAAAATATTATATTAAAGAATTACCTAATAATTCACGCACCTGGGTGGCTCAGTTGGTTAAGCGTCTGCCTTTGGTTCAGGTCATGATCTCCAGACCCTGGGAGCAAGCCCCTTATCGGGCTTCCTGCTCAGTGGGGAGCCTGCTTCTCCCTCTCCCTCTGCCCCCCGCGCCCCCCACTCATGCTCTCTCAAATAAAATCTTTTAAAAAATAATTAAATTATTATAGAATTATACTCACAATAACTATTACAAACCAAAAATTATAGTATAGCCCTAGAATATACACTTGAGGAGCTAAACTGGTAGGAAAAGACAATTCTTCAGTTAAAAGCATGCTCATTTATTTCATTATCTTTTGTGCCTTCTATTTAAAATAGAAAGCCTCTGTGCGGTATCTGAGGAGTTGGCACAAACCAGAGGATACAATGCAGACACTGTATTCCTGTGTTTTGCTCTCACCAGATATACCCGGTCTGGAGGAGAAGAAGTCATTAATCCTTTCGGTTGACCATTTGACTTCTGAGCTGGCATTTTTTTCCTGAGCTAGCAGATTTCAGGGTATAAGTTGAATTCTTCCAGCCAGAGTGGTGGTTTTGAAGCGTTAGACTTCATCACGATTAAGAAGCATTGGCTTGCTTCACAAAGCAAGTTAAGCACAAAATAAACAAAACGATGTAGGCATGTGCCTGAGACTCGGGTCCTATGAGGCCAGCGCTGGTTATGATGTCAGTGCAGCGAGACATGGGAGGATATGGTACATCATTTAGGGGAATTGTGCTTTGTGGAATATTCATGGAAAGGGTGAGTTAGTATTTGGTTTGTATACATTTGATGGCTCAGCAGTTTAGTTAGCAGAAGTCAAATAGTGGGTGGGAAAGGCTGTAGACACTTGTTCTGGGGTCCAGGTTAGATTCAGCCTTGCTCTGATGCCAGAGTTGGAAGAAAAACAGAGATACAAGGTGGTTAGTTAATAAAAAAAACGGAAGTGAAGAACACAGAGCTGAAAGTCAAGCTCAATGCCCTAGCATTAATTTGGTGGTAAAGTAGGATCTACGAAGTGCTAGTAGGGTAACTGGGCAGGGTGAGAGGATCTGAAGAGGAAGGAAGTGTCTTGAATTTATTCAGCATGTCGTGTGGAGCCTTAGACTGTGGGAGCGTGGTACTCTTAAAAGTAATTAATACCTGTGTGTCCTTCACTTAAATTCACAGCTGTTTACATCTTGTCCCATGTACCATCTCTCTCTCTGCTATTTTTGGTTTTCTCTGTGGTGTATTTGAAAGTACTTTAAAAGTGTTTATCGATTTTTGTGAGTTGACTTTGTATATGGCCACGTGACGGAATTCTTTCTTACTCATTCTTACCAGTTCGGTTGATTTTGTTGAATTTTTCTAATTAGATCAATCAGCTGTGCAAATAAATGATTCTGTTTCTTTGTTTACAATTTTCATACCTCTTAGATTTTTTTCTTCTTATCAAATTGTCCAGAACCTCTAGTAAAGCATTAAGTAGTTATCACTGGTAAAATTCTGCCTTTAGTGGGAATGCTTCCCATGATCCACAGTTGAATATAGTGATTGTAGTTAGCTTCTGGTGGATATTCTTTACATAGTTTTAGAAATTATCTTCTAATCATAACTTTTTGGGTATTTTGCTAGGAATAGGTATGGAATTTTATCACTTGAAATTTGGCTTCTGTAGTTATATTGTTCCTTAATATGTCTAGGTAGTGAATTGTAGTAATAGATTTTTCTGATGTCAAACCTATCCTTGCATTCCTGAGATAAATCCTACTTGGTGATGATCTTTTATTCATTTAATGTATTTTGGTACTACTATATATTAGTATAATATATGTGTGTATATATATGTATATATGTATGTATATACACATACATATATATGTATATATATATATAAAGATTTTATTTATTTATCTTAGAACAGGGGGAAGGGGCAGAGGGGGAGGAAGGGAGGGTTTTCAGCAGACTTCACACTAAGCGTGGAGCCCAATGCAGAGCTTGATATCATGACCCTGAGATCACAGCCTGAGCTGAAACCAAGAGTTGAACCCTTAAATGACTGAGCCACCCAGGCACCTCTGATGCTGCTATATTTTAAATAGGTCAGTGAATGTGGACACGATTGTGGCTAATGAATTACAGATCCATTTTTTTAAAAGATTTTATTTATTTATTTGACAGAGAGAGAGATCACAAGTAGGCAGAGAGGCAGACAGAGAGAGGGGGTGGGGAAGTAGGCCCCCTGCTGACCTGAGAGCCTGATGCGGGACCCGATCCTAGGACCCTGAGACCATGACCTGAGCCAAAGGCAGAGCTTAACCCACTGAGCCACCCAGGAGCCCCTACAGATCCATTTAGAAGTATTGCTTTTATATATTTTTATCATTGATATCCTTCTTACATCACTAGATAATAAAAGTATAGCTACTGTTACAGGGAGGACTACAGAATTCTTGGTTGAAAAGAGGTCCTCAAACTTGAAGTGGTAGGGAATTTGTAATCTGGATACTTAAAAAAAACAAATCTCATACTCCTCCTTGCCCTCTTTCTGCTAGTTTGCAAGGGAGTCTGTTATCTAGAAGAGGATCTTGATGTCAGTCTGGGCGCCCTGCAGGGTCACCCACTAAAGAAGCTTTCAGAGGCTGTCTCAGTTCTTTTATTTTCTATTACCCAAGATTCAAAAAACTAGTGATTGCATTATAGTGTTATGAAATAGCTCATGGTAAAGCTTTACGATCAATTGCGTATCTCCTGACATTCACGCTCTGGGACATTTTCGTTAATACTGTTTCCTCATATGCTCGGGGTTGGTTAAGATGTTCCTTTCTTGAATATCTAGTATTACAACTTTTTCTAAATACAAAGAATTAGCGAATATAAAATTTAATTGTTCTTTGAAGGGCAAGGGGTGGTTGGTATTTCTTCAGAATCCTTTCTACGAATTGATCATTGTTCAGTAAACGTAGGATGTGCAGGATACTGGGTTTCAACTTGAGAAATCCCTGAGGCCAGCATGTAGAGTTGTCATGTCTCCTTAGTGTGGGAAGGAAGGAATCTAGATAATCAGATTTATCCTGGTAACTATTGTGTCTGTTTTAAAAAAATGCCTCAGAGTCCTTGGGAGGGCTAGCTGTATTCCTTCCCCCTTTTCATAGAATCCATCAGGCTGTAAATACAAATTCCAGAAAGATCATTTTTAAAGCCAACATGCTGCTGTAAAATGTAAGGCACTTTGATCAGGGAGCATTTGCTGGTGTCAGTATTGCCAGTGATTTAGATAATAACAATTTGGTTCAGAAAGTAAAAAAAAAAAAAAAAGCCTTGACTTTTACAAAAAAATAGGACCTTAGAAAAGAAACGATGCATACTGAGTCCTGAGTAAGCATAATGGACGATCTCTCTCTCTCTCTGTCTTTCTCTGAGAAAGCCAAATTATAGGATGGTTAATATCTTAAAGAATTCTTGTCTCAGATACTGGGATGCCCAGATACAAAGGGGACTTGCTGAGATGCTGTCTTGGTAATGAAACTCAGCAAATCAGAAGCCTCTTTGGGTCCTCAGTCATGTTATGTAAGTGGTCATACAGATGGATTTTTAACTCTGATTCTCCTAAGTTGCGTTCCCATCCCGTAGCTGGTGGAAGGTATTTGAAAATGCAAAATAAGAAGAATGCATCGCTGTTACTTTAAGAAGGAAATTAAGTAGGGAGGGAAAGGGGGGATGTTGTGACTGCTGACATTTGTGGCCTCTTTTCATTTGCGTAAGAGGTGGATGGGCTTCTCTGAAGCTGTGGTTGCCATGGAGAGGTAGTGGGGGAGGACTCCCAGGACCCAGCCTGGGAGAGCGATTCGGTCTCAGAGCTGCTCCAGAACATGACGTGGAGGGGCAGGGAGCTCAGGTGTGCCACGGCGGCACAGCTAATGGGGGCTGGCTGACCTGCCATGGCTGGTAACGTGACTGTGCACAGACCCCTGGGTGTGACAGACATGTTTGTGGAAGTGCCTGTGGATTCTCTATGTGAAGTGAAAGGATTGTAATGTTGTATGTATTCCCCCCCCCATACGATTTCTTCCACGCGAGATGTGATTAGAAGAGTTTAAACATATTTAACCCAAATGTACACCCTTATTAGCATAGGAAACTAACTTCGGTTGGCATGTTTGCATAAAGATAAATGACATAAATACTAAGTCAAATAAATTCCGATGGGAATAATACACTCCGAAAAATCTAATATGGTAGATCAAACTGCAGCCAGAAATGAATGTGTTACTAACCTGGAGTCATTATATTTACAGAGGAGAGAGAGCAGTGTAGCTAGAGAATACAGCAGAAAAGAAAACAATAAAAGTTGTAAGGATTCTTCTCCACTAACAGGTAGAAGAAAATCAGTTGTGTGTTTTGTAGATGAATATGCTTGATCTTAACAGATGAATTTTTTAAAGATTTTGTCATCAGTGTATTTTGGGGGGATAGTTTCAGATCAAATAGAGAATTGTGGTTAATGAGTTTGTAGTGTGATCATTTTAGGACATTATTGTTTTCACATAACTGGTAAATTGAATCTGATGGTATATTAGTCTTTTGTTTCTCGTGGGTATCATTGTGGGTAATGCCTTTGTTTAATAAAAACAAATGTGATTAGTAATTTTAACTAATTTTAACTTTAAATGATTTTAATCGTTTTTCTAAGTATATGTTTCTCTGAAGGAAATCATGTAATGTGCTCAATTTACCAAGTTTAGGGAGACTTGACTTAATTTTCTGATGAAACCTGAATGAGAGCTGAATATTAATATTGTTTTATAGTAGTAGTTGAGTCAGAAATGGCTTAGGTGAAGAATACATCGTAAGGCCGTTATTGTCGTTGACTGCTTAATGCATGGTAAAACTTAGTTTAAGAATGACCACTAATCACCTAATTTAGTCCATGAAAGAAATGCTAAACCAAGTGTTTCTTGTTTTTTTTTTGGTAAGGTAGCATTATTAAAATTTATACACAGTGTCATATAGAGTGGTACACACAGTGCTTCTGAAAAGATTTGTAAAATACACAAATTTATTACAGAACTTACTTGGAAAATGTTATCTCAAGTTAGGGTACTTCAGAAAGTGTTCAATAAATATTTATATATTTATATTTATACATATAAAACTAATCCTTAAATGATAACCTTGTTTGGCTTACTAAAAATTTCTATTTCTTTTGTGTTGGGGATATTGTATATTAAAAATACATTTCCTTACTTATTAAATATAATATCTAAAGTAAAAGTTCACGAGTTATTAGGTACAGATATTGGTTAATTTGACATTTTCATTGTTTTTCTTAATTTTCAAATTAATTCCAAGGTATGCTGATTCAACAAGGAAGCCAGAGTTCGTTTTCTTGATCACTCATGCAAGTCAGAAGGCTATGAAGTATAAAATATTTGCATATTTGTTAGGTAATAATAAGTAATTTTTTTCAAAGATTTATTTATTATAGGGAGAGAGAAGGAGAGAATGTTGGTGGATGGGGAGGGGAGAATCTCAGGCAGACTTCCTGCTGAACGCCACACCCAGCCCAGAGCCTGATCTCAGGACCCTGAGATCATGGGTCAGAGATTGTGGTGGTGAGATTGTGACCTGAACCAAAACCAAGAGTCAAATGCTTAACCAACTGAGCCACCCAGGTGCCCCAATAGCATATCAAGTACAAGCTGAATATTATTCTAAACATTTCCCCTTGTTGTCTCTTCTCAGTCTTATGCAGCTTTGTGAAGTGGGTGTTGTTTTCTTACTCATTTTATGGATGAGGAAACGGAGATTTGGAGGATAGAGTCACTTGTCCAATATCACAGAGATAAGAAGTGGGGAGGCTAGGATTTGAACTCATGAGTGTTTGTAACCACCACACTTTATTGTTTTTTGCATGTGAAAACTCTAACCCGGCGAAGGGAGAAAAGCTCTGTGTTCAGGTGTCCTGGGATGGAACCCATAGCAGAGGTTAGACTTGCTCATGCCTAATTTTTTTGGTAGGTTCATAATGATGGAATACATGTGAATACTTTAATTTTGGTGCTACTGTGAAGACTGCTCCCCCTTACCCTCATGTAGTAGTTATTTGCTAACATGCATTATTATTCATAATGTTAAAATATAAGATAGTAATCAAAATAACGTTCCGTTCTGTTGGAAAACCAAAGATATGATTAAAGTAACTGAACGGTTTTTCAGATATCCTTTCAAATATGTGTCCGTTTACACAGCAGTGTTTCTCGGCCTTGGCATGGAGGGACATGATGGGCCGGATCGTTCTTTGTTGTGGGGGCTGTCCTGTGTGTCAGTAGAATGTTGAGCAGCGTCTCTGGCCTCCACCCACTAGATGCCAGCTGCAGCCCCTCCCCTTCAATTGTGACTTCCAGAAATATCTCCAGACATGGTCGGAGGCCCTTTGGGGGACAAAATCATCCCTGACTAAACACTCTATTGGAGATACGGAGGGGTTATCCAAGTAAGTAAACATAATGTAATTACAGAGTGTGTTGAGGACTTTGAGGGGAAAGACCAAGACGCTCTAAGTAAGAATAACCGTGAGGAAGCAGGCTGGCTGTCATGGCGGGTGTGACTGCACATGGAGTGTGGGTTGGCCCGCAGGGAAGGGCATGAAAAGACGTGGAGGCCAGCGCAGAGGCCGCGGGCAGGTGTCTCAGTGAGAGGGGCGGGCCTGCCCCAGTCAGTGGGGGTGGACAGTAGGGAGGGCTTTCTGGAGGGAGACCCAGACGACTTGTGGTTCACTAGAGTATTACAGTGCTGACAAGAAAGAGTGAAGAGCCAGGAGGGTTAACTGGGCAGTGTGCAGAACGAACTCACCAGCCAGGTGAACCCTCTGTGTGTCAGTGTGGCCACGCCTGGGGTCACATGTTTCTCAGCAAAGTTACAAGTGACCGAATGTCCTGGACCTTTGTGAATGTTGGAAACCACGAGTCTCATGTCTGCGACTGCCAAGTGAGTGCATATGAAAGACGAAGGATCTGCCTTGCTTTGCAGTTTGGACGTGGTCTTGAGAGATGGGAAATCTCCCACTTTGGCCAGCGGCGTGCCTCTGTACATGCTACGGCTTCTTCCTGCGTCCCTGCCCGCCCTGCCTGTCCCTTCCCTGGTTTCTGTCCTTGGCCCCAGAGCTTTCTCCTCGAATGCATCCACTTGTAAAGTGAGTAATTTTTTGGACATCAGATGACTATCTTGCTTTTTGAGTCACAATTTCAAAATTTGCAGATTTCTTAAAGCAGCGCATCTCTGTAGTGGGCACAGCGTACGCCATCGATTTAACAAGCGGTAAGGACACAGCATCCCAGGCCCTTGCTGTGGCACAGCATTCAGGGAAACCCGATGGAACTTCTCTCTTCAGGCAGCAGATAACCTCAACAGGCTGTTTTCTGAGGCCCTTTTAGGAAGTAAGATCCAATGAGCATAACTTAGTGATTAACAATAACTTTTGTTGGGGTGCCTGGGTGGCTCAGTGGGTTAAAGCCTCTGCCTTTGGCTCAGGTCATGATCCCAGAGTCCTGGGATCGAGCCCCACATCGCATCTGGCTCTCTGCTCAGCAGGGAGCCTGCTTCCTCCTCTCTCTGCCTGCTTCTCTGCCTACTTGTGATCTCGTCTGTCAAATAAAAGACAAAAGCCAAAAAAACCATTAACTTTTGTTAATAAGCCTAGATGAAATCACTCGGAGTTGTGACTACACTTTCAATGCCAGTAATACAAAATTGCAGTGCCTGTTACCTGCCTCAGCAGGGATGAGAAACACTCTCCCCCACCCCCACCGCATTGTGTGTAGCTGAGTGTGTCAGTGGTTCCTGTGATAGTAAAGGAGAAGTTCCTTTTTGCGCCTGAACCGAGGCCTTGCATTTACTAGGTCTGGCCTAGGGGAGGCAAAAAGGAAAGAGAAGAGAGAAGCCTCCTTTCCAGGCAGCTTTGCGGAGTTTTCATTTCTTGGTCTGCCCTCCTCTCCTCCACAGTCCGCACTCCAGTCATGTCGATCTGCTAGGTCAGCCACTGGTTGCTTTATTTTCCTCTGCGAGAAGGGCTTTTTCACCTCCCCTTTCCGTCCTGAGTCTTCTAGTCTGTTCATTTGCTCTGACAGATATGAATCCGGCCACAGTGGAGCACATGCCGTGTTTGTGCGTGCCCCGCGGGGATGGGTTTTCCTCTCCGCAGGTAGCTGAACGATCGCAGAGAAGGAAAAGAGGCTTCCACGTAATAGAGAATTTAAGCCATAAATGAGACCACAAATAATAATGGGTAAATGGGATACAGTTGAATGCCGTTGGAGAGAGACTTCTTTACAGACAGTGGTACGGAACAAATCAAGCTCTGTGGGATGTGTAGGAAGGGAAGAAGCTTTCTTTGCTGGATTATTAGAAGTTTCTGAGAGTCGGGTGAAGCTTGGTGATGAAACACTGGTGAGGTCTGGGTGGATACTGGGGGCCAGGGTGATGGAGTGACTGTGGTAGGCCTTTCTCATGGAGGCGACGATTTGATAAAGGCTTGAAAGAAACAGCCTGACCCACGTATGTCCTTAATGGGAGAGGAGCAGGGGTAGTTAGTGTTGGTGTGTACTAGAGTGCCCCCCCATTGGAGCTCAGGAAGGGGCTGCAAGAGCATGTGGTATTCAGGTTCAAACAGGAGAGAGGATGAGGCATTGCCCCCTCAGGCAGGACGCCGTTTTGACGTGCAGAGTCCCGTCACATAGAGGCGATGTAGGAGAAATAGAAGCATAGTGTTAAGGACACATTCTGGAGGCAGTCTGTCCGGATTCAAACCTTAACTTCTCCTCATTATCTCTATGAAGTCGGCCTCTGTGTGCCTCAGTTCGCTCCTCTGTGGAGTGGAGGTCAAGGGCAGCTCCTTCTTCCTGGGTAGGTTTTCTGTGAGGGTTGAATGGAGTCCTGCACGTAAAGTCCTTAGAACAGTGTCTTGCACCTAGCAAACACATTTGTGCTGTTTTTGATAGCCTTTTCCCTAGTAGGCTCTGAAGGAGGATGAGGGCTTCCAGGCAAGTGTTAAGGGAACACCCCTGAGTTTGCAGCAGTGGTGGGGGAAGGGCAGGCCCTGTGCACTGTGGACATCCCTAAAAGGCAGTGTTGCTCATACCAGAGGAGGGTTTTCAAGATTTCAAGGGATTCTAATGATGGGTTGGAACAGGTAACCTAAGATGTCTCCATTGGTTTTTAAGAAATGTGTGTGTGATAATCCTATTTTGCTAGTTTACGTAACACATGTTTTAGTTTAAAGACGAGTTAGCCTTATTAGCTGTCCAAAGTAATTACATCATGGTGATTTCTCATGTGTTACAATATTGTAACTGAAAAGAGCTATAAATTCTCTTAAGTTTAGCGATATTTTAGCATGTTTTCACCATGGTTTGCCTAACTGGGTCTGTATAATACGGTAGCCTCTAAAGCAAAAGACAACAGTTGATAAATGACTACAAAGCTATTTCTGGCTTGACTAGTTAGATCCATACATGTGAAGTTACAAGCCTAATTACTGTTATTTTTGGCCAGAGTCCTTGCAAGTGTGGGAGTTAGCCAAGTACTTCCTTTGTGAAAAAAATGACATTTGTTCATTGTTTCAATTGTTATGATTGCTAAAAGTCTATGAGTTGTGTATGTGTGTGCATGCTTGCGTGCTTACACTATAAAGATTTGAATTGGGGATTCTGTATTGTAAAATTTATAATAAATACTGATCCAGGGGGTACCTGGATGGCTCCATTGGTTAAGTGTCGGCCTTCGGGGCTCAGGTCATGATCTCAGGGTCTTGGGATGGAGCCCCAAGTCTGGCTCCCAGCTCAGTGGGGAGTCTGCTTCTCCATCTGTCCTTCCCTCTGCTCATGCTCTCTTTTTCAAATAAATAAATAAAGTCTTGAAAAGACAAAAATAAATAAGTAAATAGTGATTCAGGACCACTTCAATGGTCCTAAAAGGCCCAGTGCTATCTTTATCTTAGATGTTATTATTCAGTAACAGTGACGGCTCCCAGAAGACATAGGCATGTATGCATGTAATGGCATGTGGATATATTTCAAATAAGGTAATATGTATAAAATCATATATGTCATCATCTGTTATACACATCTACATACACAAATATACAAAAATTGTATGAACTGTTTGACCATTCAGGCCAAGAGCCTCAAATAATAACATTTGAGTTTATTTTCCTAAAATATAATTTAATGTAAACAGTGGATTTGATAATGTATTTTGTAAGCGTTATTCATTTCAAAATCACTTTAGGGAATGTCTGTCTGAGTGTGTTGGCCAGTAATCAAAAGCTAACTCAAGTCCATGACTAGCCCTTTACGCTGTGGACCCCATGGACGAGCACCTGTGCATTTGTGCACTTCCTTGCCATTGTGTATTTGTAATGACCTAAATCACTCAGAAGTTAATACCCTCCACATCATAAATTATGGCATAGAATATTCATAACTGGAAATAATTGTACTTTATGTTTTTCATTTCTTACATTTGTGACACTGTGCAAAGTTTGGGAGCTTTTGTCGTATGGCTTCTTGAGTGGAGAGTTACTTTGCTAGTCTAGACCATTTCTTCACTTATAGCACAGAAAAAGATGGTAAGGATTGTTTAAGAGATGTAGCTAATCCCAAGTTTGGAAATTTGTAAGGTTACTTTTCTTGTGGTCATCAAATTTTTAATTCGTCCCCACTTACTGTCCTCTACAATACGGGATGGCTAGGATTTATGGCATTTGTCTGATGCCGGCATCCAGGTGATCGGGCAGCTGACCTGCTGTATGTCTAGCACCGTGCTTGGGACTCAGGGCTGATCAGCACCTACCTGGTCTCTGCCCTCATGGGCTGCCGGGCCAGTGAGGAAGCTGACTTCAAGCAAGCCGTGAGCCAACTGCTGTGGTAGGTGGTGGAAGGTGCTGAGGGTTGCGGGAGTACCCAGTGGGCCCTGACTTGGTCTTCATAAGCTACAGAATGTTAGGGTATTTTGGTTTACTTTGACTTTAATTCCCCCCCTCAAAGATTGTGTCGGTAGTTGATGACTAAAATTGTGAGACTCTGTTTTCACCTTGCTTCTCTCCCCTCTACCACCTACTTATAATTTTTCATAGCCTTTTAACTTCTGATTCTTGCTGGTGAGGGAATTACCCTTTGGCAAGGATGCAAATTGGACTGTTTTGAGGTGAAAAACAGACTTGTTATCTGACCTCTGAATATTTTGCCTAACGTGTTGAGTTGAATAAGTTAAAGGAAGTGTAAGACTGTGTTGCAGTACTTACAGTGGTATTACTGCCATTCGGTAAATGTTAATGTATCCTCAGTTTGCAAGGAGGAAACTGTCATTAATGACTTTGGAAACATGGAATGATAGTTTAAGTGAGAATACTAAAACCAAATCTGAGCGCATGTGTATATATTTAATATGTGTACATATGTAATATACATAGTATGTGAATTTTTTAAGCATGTAAGTAAGTAAGTACTTACATACTCTTAGAGAATTGAAGCATTCAAGTTCTGGTGTTGATTTGGCTACCCACACTTATGTACATGTACATACATGTATTTTTCTACATGCCTAGATATGTAAATGAGTAAGTAATACATCTTCAATATGAATAATGCATACACTTAGTTTTTTTTTTTAAAGATCAACTAGTACAGATTCATGCACAATGAAAAAGTTATCTTTTCTCCCTTCTCCTGCCCCTGTTCTTTATCCTTATATGAAGAGGCACCCACTCATACTAATTTCTTGGTCACTTTTTCAGAAATGTTTATGCAGATACAACATCATTTTTTAAAAACTGAATTATATAAAATTTAAAAAGCCCCACAGAACCTGAATTGTATAATGTATGCTGGTCTGAACCTCTGACATTTTTTAAATTTAGGATCCTCATACATTCCGACAAGTCATTGCCCAAATCCCTGGGGTCATAAACTGAAATTGAAAGCAAAAGCCATACCAGTAGGAAAACTTCTAGTAGCGAGCTCACTCCTGATACAGCTTGGCTCCACCCAAACCTCCTGCGGGGGTTTTAGGCTGCCATCGATTCCCATCCATTCGATCAGTGTCTTTCAGTGTCTTTGTCAGTGTATTGCAGATTTTAAAAATTTTCTCCCTCACAATAGTATTGTTTACAAAATAAGCATTTGAAATGGTATGAGAGCAAAGTACTTTCAGTTTTCTCTAGTGACTAAACATGCTGAAACACAAAACCAGAATCCTTTAAAATAAACATGAAGTCTGGACTCTTAATTCCAAGTCTGCATGTCCAGCCTTGACCAGTCAATAAAGTTCTGTTTAGCTTCCCTTCGAGTATCTCTTCTGGAATAAACCCTTATCCCCTTGGACTCATGTTCCAAACTCACTATCATGTCCACAAATGGACTTCCCATCCCAGAGAAGCCATTTTTTGTATTTTTATTCATTTACTCATTGATCTCTGGATTCCTAAACAGAAGGAGAATCCTTGCTCTGTCATCTGTGTACATGGCTAAGGTTGGGTAGATGTTGGGCGGAAAGCAGGTCATTTGCCTCTGTGACGTGTGGTGTAGCTGTGTCAGCCACCCAGCCAGCAAACCTGAACCTTCCATATCATCTGTGACTCTCCGATTGCTTTCCTGATATGTTAGCTTTTTACCACATTCTCCTCTCACCCTGTGTATTTATTTACTTTCTGCCACGCCACACCTGCTCATGGTGCCCCACATGCCGAGTACTTATTCCTGCTTTCTTCTGCTCTTCCCTCCCACAGGCTCTTTCACATCCCCTAGAATTGTTTGAACTCACACTCTGCCAGTACGTAGTAGAATGAAATAATTCATTATTTACTTAAAAAGAGAGGATGCTCTCAGTTTTTCAAAAGATCGCCATAGCTCATAAGGTGCTTGCTGTTTGAAATGTGTCCCAGAAAATAGATTGGGAACAAACCATCTATTTCATTTTTGTGTTTTTTAAAAATAATCATTTCAATCTAGCTTTTAAGATTTTGGTAGAATATGAAATAACTTACAGGTATTAAGATTCAGATTTGTATGAGTTCATTTTGTAGGGATGACCTTGGGCCTCGGGGCAGTTTGAGATGAGTAAATGTTTTTGTCATACATTTTACTTCCATTATATTAGAAACCCTATAATATAGTGTTTTTATTTTTTGTTTTAATGGTCAGTTTGTCTTAAAGAATTGAAGAAAAGAGAAATACAGCCTTTATTTGTCCTGTCTCTCTTCCTACCTCTTTCTCTCTCTGCTTCTTTCTTATAAATCAGGGGTTTGCAGATTTTTTGGGGGAAGGGATCAGATAATAAATATTTTAGGCTTTGTAGCCTCATATATTCTCCATTACATATTTTTCTTGTCCTTTCCCCACTTTTTTTTTTTTTTTTAACGTTTAAATTAGTGTACAGGCCTTACAAAAACTGGTTGTGGTCAGCATTTGACTTGTGAACCACAGTTTGCTGGCCCCTACTATAGAGACATATTTTTATCTGTTACCATTCCCTGCAGCTTAAATAACCACTTTTTGCGTTGCTTATACAAGTAACAAATTTTCTCAACTTTTGTTTATCTGAAAATATCTTCATTTGCTTTCATTTTTGACGGATAATTTTGCTAAACCTAGTATTCTGATTTGTTTTTTTTTTTTCTCTTTGGCACTTTACTATTTATTTATTTAGTGAGAGAGAGACAGACAGACAGAGAGACAGCCAGGGGTTGGTGGGTGGAGGGCAGAGGGAGAGAAAGAATCCCAAGCAGGCTCCATATCAGCTGCGAGCCAGAATAGGGGCTTGATCTCCTGACCCTGAGATCACAGCCTGAGAAGAAATCAAGAGATAAATGCTCACCTGATGAGTCACCCAGATGCCCCTTCTCTTCAGCACTTTAAATATCTGTTGCCACCCCCCCACCCCCTTATTCTGCAGTTGCACTAAGACATGCCTGTGTGTTGTTCTCTTTGTGTTCATCCTCCTTGGGGTTCACTGAGCTTCTTGGATCTGTAGGTTGATATTTTAGTCAAATTTGGGAATAGTTCGGCTATTATTTCTTCACCTATTATTTCTTCCCAGTTTTCTCTCTTCTCCTTCTGAGACATTAGTTATCTATATGTTACATTACTTTGATACTGTTCCCTGGGGTGTTGAAACTTTGTTATTTTTAACTTTTCCTCTCTCTGCTTCAGTTTAGATAATTTCTTTTGACTTGTCTTCAAGTTCACAACTTTGTTCTGCTGTAGTATTTCATCTGCTCTTAATACTATCCAGTGAATTTTTTTTTCAAATAATTCATTTTTCTTGATATTATTTCCACTGTTTTTGAGTTTTTATATGTGTTCTGAAATTCTGTTTATTCTTTACAAGATTAATTTCTTTTTTTATAATTTTTTTGTCATGGTAATAGTTAATTTACATTTCTTGTCTGCTAATTACAACATCTTTGTTATCTGTAGGTCTCATTCTTTTTCCTGACTTACTTGTCTATAGCAGTGTGATGATTCACCTTCCCTATAATGTTTTGTTGTATAGAGAACAGTATAGTTGATACATTTAGAGAGGTCTGGATTCTGTCATCTGCTTCTGAAGTTTGTTGAGTTTTGTACTAGAAGATAGTTAAGTTATTATCAGATTTTCTGAAACTTGTGTAGGCTTTTCTGAGTACGTCTCTTTGATTTGGCCTGAGTCCAGGATGCGTTAATCCTAAGGCATGGCTTTAGAAATATAAGGTGTTTACCTGGACCCTCTATCATGACAGGACTTGAATTCCAAATTCAGTGTCCCCCATATTCATACTGATAGTTGCTGCTGTTACTTTGCTCAATTCTTTCATCCTGGCCTTGGGTTGCTTTCCCTTAGGTTCCTTAAGCTCTTACCCTCCACACAACCAGTTCAAGAAGCAATCAAAGATTTGAGGGGCTTGTTCACAGATTCCAGACTCTGGAATGAGGCTCTCTCTCGGCTCCCCCCCCCCCCCCCACACACACTCAATGTCCACCTGTTGTAGTCCTTCCAGACTCTACCTCTGTGTCCTCAGCCCATTGTGACTGGTACTGTCTGCTCCATCCATGCTCTTCTCGCACTGGTGATTGCCCCTTAGGAAATGGCCGTTGAGAAGTGAAGCTTAATGATTCGACCTTCCAAGATCAAATCCCATCCAGTTTCTGCCTGCTTTTGGTCACTCTCTCGTGTCTTCCTTTTATTTTTTGTTTGCCTTTTTTGAAACAAATTTTTTGTCTTTTGTTTATTTAATACTTTATACATACTTTTATTGTATTGACAGGGGAGTTAGTCTCCTTTAAGCCACTCTGACATTACCAGAAACCAGAAATCCTAAATGAGTAGATAATAAGTTCTTGCTATCAGTGGAAGATCTTTAAAATATTAGTAAGGTGATTATTCAAAGAATTAAGAGACTCTGGGAAGCCTTCCAAGTTGGCATAGAGGAGAAATAAGATAGTCCTCTGATCCTTTTGGTTCATGAGTTTGGTGTTCCAGGTTGACCGGCAACTGGTGAAGAACTCCCTGTGTAGTACTCTCCACTACACACTATCGTGAGCAAAAGTTAGATGGGTTATGAGTTGGGCACATACTTTGAGACTTTAACTTTGTGTCCTTTCTTTGTTTTGCAAGTGAGGTTATCACTTTTTACTGTATATTATAAGTACTAATACATTAATATATCTTCCTTGCTTAATGTATTTTCATCTCCACTAGAGCCTGGGCTCCAAAGGGAAGACACTGTATCTAGATCAAACCTTTGCACAGAGTAGGTTCTAAGGATGAAATGAAATGTACTGTGCCAAGCACGATGCCTGATGTACTGAGAACAGTGATGAGTGATTTTTTTTTTCTTTCCTATTTACTCTCCTCTGCTCTGTAAAGAGTTATTAAATATAATGGGACTGGAAAACTAGGAAAAAGAACAGATTATTTATTACAATTACCTGCTTTCCCCCCCTTTCTTTCATGTGGCTACATAAGAATAGCTTGTACTAGCAAGAGCTACATTGTTCAGTTATTTGGGGAGAAATTTAACAACTGAAAAAATGAAAACATGTTTTTAAACTGTGAAAATATACCTTTGAATGCTCACTTAGGATGCAAAGGAATAGTAATAGTGTAGATTAGGTCCTTGTCAGTTCTTAACCTGGGTTTTGGGTCCCTGTAGTGCCTAAGACCGTATGCAGAATATGTGTGTGTGTGTGTGTGTGTGTGTGTGTGTGTATGTGTGTGTGTGTGTGTGTGTGAGAGAGAGAGAGAGAGAGAAATAACCTGAAATCTGACGTGCCAGCATGCTAACAGTAGTTAATTTGTATAGTTGAGATATTGTCTTATTCTTGTTCCATATATTTTTTGTTTAAATTTCAGAACTTAAGTAAATCTCACACTATTAACTGATTCAAACAGAAAAGACATTAAAAGATACAGTGAAATATGTGTCTTTCTTATGTGGACCCTCGTCCTCAGGGGTGGCTGCAAACACCAGCGGCACACACACATAACACACACGCACACACACATAACGCACACGCACGCACACACACACACACACACTGGTTTATATATTTGGACACAAATGGAAATATACGATACACATTGCTTTACTTCTTGGGTTTTGTTTTTGTCTTTCTAACTTTGCTTTCTCATCGTTAAGTTCTTATCTTCCCCCGCCATACCCAGAGGAGTTAAAAACACCAGGTAGCATATTTCCAGAAATTGTTTTGTTTTCTTTTTGGTATCTTTTTCGGCCTTGGTATGTACAACATGACTGCTAGTGGTAGTTCAGAAATTATTTAATTTCCTCTTGGTTCTGATTATTTCTGGGGGGCAGTGACCTTTATTGAATGCCCCCAGGGTGCTGGGCCTGTAGAAACTTTGCCTTTTTACTTAACACTGTTATAGAGCATTTCTTGCTTATGATTATCATTTGAAATCTAATGCTGTAACACTACATTAATGATGCTTAGGTGATCTTCTAGTTTTTTAGAAAACATTGGGCTTCTCTTGTTTCTTTTTTAATCTTTTAAATATGGAAATTTTATTTATTTATTTATTTTTAAAGATATTATTTATTTGTGAGAGTGTGAGAGAGAGCACAAGTAGGGGAAGGGGCAGAGGGAGTGGGAGAAGCAGACTCTCCATTGAGCAGGGAGCCTGACGCAGGGCTTTGTCCCGGGACCAGATCACGACCGGAGCAGAAAGCAGACACTTCAGCTACTGACCCACCCAGGTGCCTCAGTGTCAACATTTTTCGAGTGAATGTGTTTCAGGCTAAATAGTCACATACTAATTTCTCTGTCTCTCCTTTTCACAAGAAAATAAAGGACAAAGTCAGATAAAATTGCTTTAAATACAACCATGACTGGTGGCTATAACCTATGCGTTAGATGACCAGTGTGTTATGTCTGCTAAATTTGTGGTGGGGTACAAGTGGAAAGAAGTTCTTGTTTCTTTCTTCAATAGAATACAGTTAACCACTTAATGTCGTACAGAGTGAAGCCTTTTCAGAGGCTCTTCAGTATGACATACGTGTCGTGGAGTCTGTCTTTCTGTAGAGTTTAATCTTGCTGAAGGGATGCTGGATGTCAACCACTAGGCCAGGGCTTGAGCCACTGCAGCCATAACATCCAGACTCATGAGTGGGACCTCTGTGGGCAGAAGGGGCCAACACAGTGGTGAGAAATCCAGTGACAGGTAGCTGGGAAGACCACATGGCATAGGTCTCCGGCAGGTATGTAGTAGAAAACCGAAATATCCAAGTATTCCTTACCCCAGACTGACATTTCGTCCAGTCAGAATTCTAGAAGAAACGTAGTTGTACTTCTTTGTCTAGTCTTGTGAGTCTCTAAATACTCTTCTTCTACCCAAAGGGGGCTTGGGCAGTTATTTCTAATATTGATTTCCTTCTTCCCTCACGTTTCTAATCTTCATCCTTACCCAACCCTTTTCCCCACTTCTTAGAGCATATCGATTGATTTGTATCTGCAGTAATTGGAGATCACTGGATGGAACCAGTGGAACCAGAAATCTGAACTATCAAACTCATTTATCCCAGCTCATAGTAGAGTTACCACAGTTCTGGCTTACTGTGAGCATTAACTGTTTCCTGTTGAGGAAAAGAGTGGTGTGGGGCCTTCCAGTGAGGGTTAAGGAGGCTGTCCCAAGAAGAGCCCCCAGGCACAGAGAAGCTGGGCAGCCTGCCTTCCCTCAGATACAGCTCACTGTGCTTCATTTCTGTTCTCTAGATCATAGCGACACCCTGCATTTAAGTCCTTCATTTTATCTTGTCTTTCTGTCTTTCTTAAATAAGAGGCCTTTAAAAAATTATAGGGAAAACTGTGTGTGTTATTTGCTGACTAGAGGTGAGGCAGCTGGCCAGAAGAGTTCTCATCAGACTCTGAGATCCTCACCTCTTGGGTCTCTCTCAACCATCTCTACAATTACACACTTACCCCTGAATTTGGTGTGGTGTGGTGTGTGTGTGTGTGTGTGTGTGTGTGTGCGCGCGCGCGCATGCATGGGGGTGCACACACATATGTGCACATGTGTGAATCCATTACTGGGTTAGTAACTCAAGTTCGGTAGAACCGGGCATTTAGCCTCTCAGGATGAGAACGCTCTGTCTCCCTAATCCTTTCTCTCCCCATCATAGTTACCATGACTACCTGCTCCCATTCACCGCGTTAGAAATCATCAAGTGGGAAGAGGAAACCAGTGTTGTCATACTCTAATAATAATATCTGAGCCAAAATGGGCCACGTATTTTAATGTGATTGTTAGAAAACTGTCTTGATCCATGTCAATTTTTAGCATCTTTACACAGGAGCTTATTAGGTTTAAATAGTTTTTGTATTTTCAAACATACATTTTTTAGCTGGAGATTTATTTTCATGTTGGTAATAAATTTAGTTTAGGTCCCATGTTGGTAATAAATAGTCGATCTATCTGCGATGTAATGCTTGATAAGAATGTCTGGCTTGACTTTGCATCCATAGCCATGCAGCGAACACGGAGCTCTCCCTTCCTTATCTTCCTGACGTGCATCCACCAACAGCAGCCCTTGTGATAAGGCAGATGGTGTTGCTGTCCCTGTCCCTGTCCCTGTTACTTGATAAAAAGTGGCTCCAAGGAGCCAGCTGATAAGACTTTTCCCCCTAACTCCTGGGGTTTTACACAATTTTGAATCTTGACCTGATAATATTTGTAATTTAGAGAACATTGATTTTCAGGTTTGTCTGCCTATTAGATTCAGCTGGGAAATTTCTAGTGCTGATTTGATTGACAAGGGCTGCAGCCTTCCTACCCAGATTTTTAAACGACTGCAGTAATAAAGGAGCCACAAGCTGGAGTTCCAGTCTCTCCCGTGACTTAGAAACGAGCTAGGAGGCTGGCATCGGGGGACTCCACCTTGGTCTACATTACTATGGCAGCCACCTGAAGAAGGAGCTTTTCATCAAACTTGACCTTCTTGGCTGGACTTCTCATGGGTTCTGAAACCCTGTGAGGTTTAGGAAAGAGACTTTGGGAGTTTGCTTTGCTTTTTTACTTCTTGGGAAATGTATGCTCAACTCTGAAAACCAGTGCACTTCCTAGCCCCCTCTAGGGGTAGAAAGTTATAATTACCCCACTATACAAAGTGTATTTTGCACAAAGCCGCCTAACACAGTTCCCAGCTCTGCTGATGAAGACTAAGGAACTCTGCAAAGTGGAACCGATGATAGTTATTAAGGACAAAAAATTAATTCAAAAGCCTTACCTGGTTCAATGGGAACATATTCACTGTGTGCATACATTTTGTTATTTCCGTGGTCAGTTTTGATATCCAGACGACCCTCTTACAGAAGAAACATTGCATTTAGTTGATCCATATCTTTTTAAAAGTGTGATGGAGCTTTTACTTTTCTCTCTGAACGCTTTTTTTCCCCTCAGTGTCACAATGGAAACAAGCTTTCTGAGAAGGGTAAAGGAACAATTTTGCAAAGTCTATAAAGGTATACATTTCTGTATACGTAGAAGTGTAGCAGGGCTAGGCATTTCACAGCTGGAGTTTTCTCATGGTAGGTTTTGTTCCTAATCTTTGCTGTTCCATGGCTCATTACCATACTAATGAACAGATTGTCCGTGTCCAGTTAGCCTTTTTCTCTCTGCCCTACTTTACGTGCAGGCAAACTCTGGATCCATTTTCAAACCCATGAACCTCGTATCAGAAATCGATCACCACCAGCCAGATTTGCTGGCCTCAGACTCTCAGCTTCTGCTCTCTGCCCCTCTGTTCCTCTGACTTCTCCTTGCTCAGTTCCTTGCTCGCCACTGCCCACCAAACCACTACCCATCTTGTGTATTTGTCTGACCAGATGACCCATCCTCTAATATCTTCATCTCACTGAACTCTTTATGCTCTCCCCTGGAAAAGTCCAAATTTGGCATTCCTTCTCCATTTCTCCATCCAGGTTGCCAGACTTTGTTAGGATAAATAGCACAATTGAGCCATACAATACCCAAGGGTTTCCACTTCACAGATACCTAGTCACTGTTCATCGGTGCTTTTACTTGTCCTTAAAATTGGTCAGCTCTTCCATTCTCATCAGTAATTTGTCTCACCTTAGCCAGTCTTGAAGACCCCTTATAGAAACACTGTGCTTCTTTTCCTTTGTAGACAGTCATGCCTCTTATCTCAATAAAATTGAGGCAGTTGGATATGCATTCCCTCAAACTCATCCTTCCCATCAGTAGACTTTTCACCTGACTTACCGTCTCTGTAAAGCATACCGAACAACCTTCCCTTGACCCTGTGTTTCTCAGTGGCTCCCCAGTTCCCTCTCTTCTCCACTGAATCTTGGGAAAGACAGTTCTGTTCTGTCTCAGCCCTCTGCCCTCTGGCCTCCCCCTCCCACTGTGTGCTTTGCGAAGCATCACTAGGACCTCCTAATGGCTCAATCCAGTGGAAATTTTTTCAGTCTTTACTGAGTGCATCATCTATAGATTTGATAGTGAAACACTGTTCTGGTGACCTCTGGGACCAAAGTTATTTATAGGTCTCCTCATTTTTTTCAGCCTTTCCTCCCCCCCCCATGCCGCTTTCTTGGGTTTCCTTTACTCTACCTCCTCCTTAACAGTTGGGGCTGCCTCTCATCCCACCAGGGGTTCTTAACTGGAAGGAAGGTGGCCCATTAAAACCCCTTGTCGAAGCTCTAAACATCTGTATAACCTGGGGCCACCATTTCTGTAGTTATTGGTTCAGTAGGTCCTCCTTCCAGAAACCTAAAATATAATGGTTTTATAATATTCTGTCATATGGAGGTATCATAATTTACTTATTTCTTAAGAATTCACTCAACAGATATTTATTGAACACCTACTTTTGCCAGCTGCTGTAAATGATTTAGGGTTTTTTTTTTCCTAGTATGAAAAGCACTGTAATGAATGGCCTTTGCCCCACTCCTTCTGTGGTTTCAGTCTAGATCTACAGTATTTTAATCACTATATTAAGGATGAGCTGGTTTTCAAAGATCTTAATGCCTGTAGCCCAGACACTTCATAGACTAGTTACATTTTTGCTTCCACCAACTCTGTGGTATGGTTTTAACTGCTAGGTATGTAGGAAGGTAGTTTGCAATTCCTGTATCCTTGCGCTCTCCAGGTTTGTTCCTAAACTGCTCTAACTCCTGACACGTTGTCTGGTTTTCTTCTTTGCCTTTCCAGCCTCCTCCTGCTCTCCAACCTGAATGTCCTCCTCCTCTCTCTGTGGTGGGATCGCTCATCTTCTGTTTGTGTTCAGCCTTTGTATCTCTTCCATGGACGTGTTCCAGGAATCTTCTATTGCTGGAACAGCCACGCTTCCCCGTTCTGTGTTCCCCAGGCCCCCGTAGCTAGAATCACACCATCACAGCATGTGCAGGAACTGCTAGTTTACCTCTGAAGGTTCCTGCACATGGGATCA
>ML111501.1:0-15932 GCA_003697995.1 Taxidea taxus jeffersonii | reverse complement strand
TCATCTTTGGGTATCCTCACACTAGCACACAGGAGCTAATACATATATTCCCAATTGAATGAACCCTGTGCATTAGTGTTTTAGAAATGATCCCAGAAAACCTGGCAGTAATGAATGCAGCTCTGGGGGCGAGAGCACTGTGCTAAGGGTGCAGATCAGAGGTGGGGGACCGGGTCAGGAAAGGCTTCCTCAAGGAAGTGATAATATGATTAGTGGCCAATTTCTTTGTTTTAGGGTGTTCGTTAGAATAATACTTGGTTAATATGGGGAAGTCTATCCTATTTCTATTTATCGTTGAGGATTTTTTTGTTTTTGTTTTGTTTTGTTCTTACTACACTAACAGTAAATGTGATTTGGGGCGCCTGGGTAGCTCATTCGGTTAAGTGTCTGCTTTCAGCTCAGGTCATGATCTCAAGGTCCTGGGATTGAGTCCTACATCCGATTTCCTGCTCAGTGGGGAGCCTGCTTCTCCTTCTCCCTCTGCCTCTGCCTATGTACACACACTGTCTCTCTCTCTCTCTCAAATAAATAAATAAAATCCAAAAAAAAGAGATGTGATTTAATCAAGTACATTCTGCGCATTTTTAGAATTTCCTTTTTCCTCTTCCCTTGTCCTTTTGCTGTTATAAATTAGAACAACATACTTCCTAATATTGAAATAGTTTTGCATACTTACTTTATACCCTTCTTGGATGTGGCTTTCCAAACTTTGAATACACATATTTTTGAAAAAATTTTTATTATTTTTTAAGTAATATCTATGCCCAGTGTGGGGCTTGGAACTCACGTCTCTACTGACTGAGCCATCCAGCTACCCCTGTAATTCTTGATATAGATTGTTGAATCAGTATTCACACATGCATGCAACTAGCCTGTGGTATTGATTTTTCTGCCCCTTTGGTTGCATTTTGATATCAGGGTCATGTCAGCTTTATAAAATGACTTAGAACAACTTTTGTATTATCCTATGTTCTAAAATGCTTTGCTCTTCAGAATCAGAAGGAATTTGAGAACAAAACCATCTATGCCTGGAACCTTTAAAAAAAGGTAATTCTAGGGGTGCTTGGGTAGTTCGGTCAGTTTAGCATCTGACTCTGCTTTTGGCTTAGGTCATGATCTCAAGATTGTGAGATCGAACCCCACATTGGGCTCCGTGCTGAGTGTGGAACCTGGTTGGGATTCCTCCTCCCACTTCCCCTGACTCCTCTCTTTCTTTCTATCTCTCTAAATACATGTATACATACATACATGCATACATACATACATAAAACAAGGTAATTCTCTGTTATTCTCAGATAACTGTCTTAATTTCATCCATGGTTGTTACTCCAGTGGCGTTTTCCTCTTCCTGGATCAAGTTGAATAATTTTGCTTTCTGGAACTTTTTACTAGTTAATCAGAATTTTCAAATTCATTAGCACAGAGTTGAGCCTGATTTTTTTTTTTTCGTATTTACGTCAGGCAGTAATTTCCTACTTGAAATATTACTAGTCTGGATTTTCATTTTTAGCATTATTGTGCAGTGTCATCTTCCTGGAAGACAGAGGTCCAGAGGTACAAAGATGTATGGCACATAAATGTAGGCTTACTTAGCTGAGTTAGTAGTGAACACTGGGATAATTTTCATTTAAAAGAGCACACATATAAATGGTTATGGGTATCGGGTGCGTTTTTAACATTACGTCATTGTCATATATTTAGTCTGACCGAAATAGCTCTAGCAGCAAACAGTAAGAGTAAGGAGCTTGTACTGATGGGTAATGAGGGGACGTAGGAGTTGTGCTTATTTAGTAGTATAAATAGTACAGTCACATATGGTGATCCTTTTTCAATCAGATGGCATCTCTTTCAGTAAATAGAGGTGCCTTTTACAGCTCATTAGGATCTATTTCATACAATTTTACTATTAGCCTTCTGGCTTTGTGCTGTTAGGGCCCAGCGAAGAGGGAGAGTATGGTGTTAGGGCAGGTGCCGATCTGAAAAGCAGGACGAGCTAGTAAAATTAAGGTAGAAATCACTTGTCATTGACCGAATGGAGTAATAAATAGTTGATTCAAGTGTTTTCAGGGTACCCATATGGCTTTGCACATGTTGAAATAATTTGTAATGTTAAAGAAGATAAAATGCTGGGTTCTTAAGTGAAAGCACCCAGTGCCACTTTTAAATCTGTGTACAGGTATGCCTTCTCCTCCTTTTCAGAATGCATCAGTGCTTCCGTGTCTCCGCACGTTATTGTCAGCATTGATGCAATCAGTAAGTCATGCTGTCATTAGGGACCAGTGACCATGAGCTGTGATGCTACAGAGACCCACGGTTCCACATGCAAGGTTTTGTGGTGGGAGAAGGGAGCAACAGGCTTGTGAATGAGGGTGTTTAAAGAAGGTTTCTTGGAGGAGGTGAATCTTGAAAGGATGCCACCAGGAGAAGGGACAGGGTGGGATCTGATGGAGCCTGCAGTAGGTGGGGCTGAAGCAGGAAAGAAAGCTGGAGTGGGAATAGGAGGAAGGCGGAGGAGGACCTTGTTAGCCACGCAGTAGAATTCAGACTTCGTGTTTACCTTGAGATTGACATTCAGATGATCACTGAAAAGATACAGTAATCTGTGAGCCCTGGAGGAATGCCATTCTGCTTTGTTTTGTTTTCCTGTCTCTAGTTCCTCCTATTGTACCTGACACAGGGTAGACATTCAGCACAGTAAAAACACAGCTTTGGTTGAATCAAATCCTAAGGACCCCGTGGGTTGGTCCCCGGAGCTGTGCTGTCTCACAGGCATCCTGAGGCTCGTGAGTGGTGCAGAGGGAGGCCCCCACACTTCACCATAGGATAGACATGGCCAGACGACAGGAACTCAGCCATGAACTTGTCTTTGAAGAGTGCTTTATGGTTCTAAATGATTTGTTTTTAATCATTCATTCTTCTTCCCAGAGCCCTAAAAGAAGGGTTGTTTCTCAGGCTCTAGAACTTGGTTTTTGGTTCTGTTTTTGCTCATGGCTTCAGGTTACACTTCATAAAGAGATTTTTTTCATTTATTTATGAGGATGACGGAAACAAAATATTTTTGTATCATTTTCTTGTACAACCCAAAGTTTTCATTTATTTATTTATTTTTTACAAACAAAAGTTTTAAAATATGTAAGCTATTATACAGGATTGTTTGTAGCCTTTACCATTAACAAACAGTTTCTGTGTTTTATTGGAGAAGAGAATCTATAAAAAGTTGTAACGTTTTAATAGTTGCAGAACCAAAATATGCCTTACGTGATTAGTACCCCCAGCCCTCTCCTGGACTGTTACTCTTTCAGCCCTGGGCCCCTCTGGAACTTAGAAAAGATTATGGATCTATTCGTGTTGCCTTTTCCAGGCGACAGCTCCTCAAAGTACATTTAGTAAAAATTGAATTAATTAGAATTCCACTTACATACAGTAAGAACTCATTACATAAGAACGCGTTCCTCCCTTAGCATTTACCAACATGGTGTGGGTCTATCTATTTTTATCCTTAAACAATAGCAATAGAGAAACTACAACTTATTTCTGAATGTGTAGTTTTCTGTGAGATTGTTACCTCAGGTAACAGTGACACTGGGGAAGGGGGTGACGGAGATGGCTCGGAATCAGAGATCCCATTCTAAACAACTCCCCCAGCCCCCCACGTCAAGGCTTATAATAATGAGATCATATATTATTGCTGGGAAGTGTTAGCCTTGGTAAAAAAATAAAAGGTCAAAAAGATCTGTAGGGAACTGCTGCTTATATCTGGTTTAGAATCCTGCAGTGGGTTGTGAAATCAATGTAGCTGGCTGGGCAAGGCAGCATTTTTCATTTTTAATAGGAAAAGATAGAGGGTGGAGTGTGGGTAAGTTTGTTTCTGAATTATGTATACACATAATAGTGTGCATGTGCAGTTGGTGGGGATGTAAAAATATATTTATTGCTCTGAGTCATAGTGCAAAAAAATGATAAATGTTGCTTTAAATATCAGTAAATTACCTTGTCTGAACCAATTAAGTATGTACAATGTATGACCACTTTCCCTGTGATTTTGGAGTGTCTCTGAAACATCGTGTTTTACCAGGAGAATCAAAGCATAGGTTAAGTATAAACAGGACTTCTTTCTAAAAATCGAAGCAAATGCTTTGAAAATTGGCCATTAGAAGCCCTCTACATGAAAATTGTATTTACCTATTGAACTGGAGCCTTAGGTAAAAGCGTTTAAGAGGTGCTTATCCCTAACATAGTAGATGTCCTACATCTGCTGATTTAGGCACTGTTATTGTGAAGAGAAAAAGGCAACTCGATTGAAAATTTAGCAACAAAGAGTAGTGTTTTGTGATCACATGTAAATTGAGGTCATTTCTGTAAGAATTTGTTAGTTACCCTGCGAATAGCAGTGGCCACACCTCCCTGGACTGAATAGCAGCTGTTCTTTAAATATGTGTTAGATCATGAGTTTTTGTTGCTTTGAGCCATGGTCAGTTCTACTAATAAACAGTAGTTTTATTGTAAAATGCCAAATTATGTGTGCATAAACTGTTAAACACAGTCATTACTACTGTGAATATATAGACTATATACGTATATATTATTTGTGGTTCTTGAGTTTGGATGGACTGCTGGCACAGAACTGTTTTTTCCTTTTTATGTTTCTCAAGGACTGTATATTTAAATTATATGATTTGTGTCTTTATATTTTTGAAGGTCTACAGTGTACTTAGTATAGATATATATTTTTTTAAGTGGCCCTTGCCCTTTTGTTATTTATGTGAACATAGATTTCATCCTTGCATTTGGTATTTTTCTCTTTGAAGTAAAATTGCTGTGGAGGCAGGATCCACTTCCTACATTTAATAAGAGGTTTCTGTTTGTTTGGGGGAGAGCGTTTAAGTGGAGGTTTCCAAATTCATCTGTCATTTCATGAGAAATAATTAAAATTTATACAGAAGAAAAATTGTATTATTTCTGTGGGTTACCTCTACTCCTCATACGTCTCATTCTGGGTCTGATAATTGGCAGCAAAGAAATAGGACGTTGCTGTGGGGATACCTTTGTCAGGATAAAAATTTAGTTATTTTTGATCAATGCTGAGCATTGATCAATTAAAAGCAATTAAAAGAAGTTTGGTCAGTAAATGGGAGGTTCTCTGAGTTTCTGGCTTTCCCCACAAGCTGGACAGGAGAAGCAGCAGGTGGACCGGAGTTCAGGGGACCTGTGGTGGGATCTGAGGGTTTTCTTTGTTGGGAAAAGATGCATTTTGGAGGCTCATCTGTGGCCAGTGGTGGTAGGGGCAGCATTGGAGACCATTCTAGGGACCGTGATGGATGCTCAAAGGCATGAATGATGGAAGTACCAATATTTTGAAAGCTTTTAAGTGATACTTCTATGAACTAACTATAATAATATATAATTATTGGTTGTGTATTCATTTTAGCACAAAATAGTTCCCTGGGAATTTTGTAGCTTCTCCTGTGATCACGGGCACTTCAACTACCCTGCGTTAAACTTGAAACTGGTTATTGTCATAATCATCAAATAAGTGCCTCCTTATAAAATGTAAATTAATTGTTAACCAAGGTAGAACACGTGCTTTTTTGCAAAACCCAGTGGTGCTCAGAGCCTCAAATCCAAGACCTGTCGGCTCAGGGCCCACACGTGCCTCCCTCTCCTGTCCGCTCCTGAGGCAGCCTCCCAGGGCCTTGTTAGGCCTTACTTCTGAGTTACACCTGCTCCTTCAAAACTAACAGTTCTGTGGTCATGACTTTGATACAGGATCTCTTTAATGCAGTATGCTACCCTTCCCCTTCATAAATGACTGGCCTGTTACCAAGGCTTGGCAAGACAGGTGACTATTAATTAAAGCTACTGTTCAGTTCCTCATTTCATTTCATTTATTTCCTGGTTCTTCCATGTTTGGCATAGGTCTCAGGCCTTCTGCGAATATATATATATATACATATATATACATATATATATTAACTATAGTTCAGTATTTGAAATGCACTCATTATTTGCATTGTGGAAACATTAATTAATTGGAAGTGGTCCTTGTGACCAAGACGTGATTGAAGGGAGACATGATTGAAGGGAGAAATTCAATTTTAAAATAAGGTAATATATAATATTATTTTGACAGTTTAAGTGTATTTATTTCACAAATAATTCATTCAATAAATATTTACTACTATGTATCAGACACCATGTATAAGTAGTATGTTTGGTTTTCTGTATTTTTATTTGTATATGATGAATTGATTTGTAAAATTTCTTTCTTTTTCTTAGACAAAATTGAAGAAGCACAAAAAGAACTTAATGGGGCAGAAGTGTCAAAAAAAGGTAAATTAGAACTCAACCGCAATATAGACTGTATTCTTAACAGTGATTCCTGTATAGCTACCTTATAATCGCAGCCTTACTAAATGTAAACATATCACAAAATTAAAAATCACCTTAGACTAATTGATGTCTAAAAGTATATGGGCTCTGCTTTATGAAATGCTTTAGCTACATAGCATATTCTGTAACTCTTTCCCAGGTATTTATACATTGCTGGTGGGATTGAGAAAGATTGTTGCAGGTCTTTCGAAAGTCCTGTTTATGAGACCGTCCCATAGCAATAAAAGTAGGAATACAATGACTAATGATGGCTATTTATATATATGTGTATGCCTATGGGTGTTCTTGTGATGCATTATTTTTTCACAAGGACAAAAGCCGGAGACAAATAAAATAATATGACTGCTAGTCAGTGAGAAAATAGTTGAATAAATTATAATACATTCATATTTGGAGATATATTAATATACTTTTTAAAGGAATGTTAATTATTTCAATTGATGGTGATGATTTATTGCTGAATGAGGAAAGTGAAACTGTGTTGTAGCTTATAAAATATCTCAATTTTTTTGTTCAGTCAAATGACCAAGGCATACACAGGAACACAAACATATTTACACACCTACTTATACATATGATTATACAGGCTTGGACAAAATTTGCAAGGACTATGCACACATATATTTATAACGGTGGAAGAAGGAGCTGAGGAAGATTAACTTTTACTTATATGGCTTTGTGGTTTTTTTATTATAATGGCTACTTTGTATAAAAATAAAAAATTTAAATGCAAAAATTGATTGTCATCATAGAAAGCACACTGGTTACTTTTCCAGGTAGCGGGAGAAAATGCATTCAGTATAAAACAGCCAGTGCAGAGGGGAAGACAGTGTGATGTGGAGAGTATTCTAACCCTGTATGTTAATAAGAAAAATTGATTAAAAGGACATAATTAAAACTCCCTTTATAGCATTTATATTTCATGATTTATTATCTCTTTGTCCTTCTATCTTCTAATTAAAGTGGAATATTTTGACAGAGTAATTTAGCTATGTGCGATTCCAACTGAACGTCTTTTCTTTCTTTCTTTTTCTTTTAAATCTAGTTAGGTTTGTAGCTAGGTGTCTTTAGTAGAAATATTTCTGGCCATCCAGCTTCTCCATCCCTTGAACCAACCTATGAACCTTCAGGATGGGTCGGGGTTGGTCTGAATAGTTAGGTTGTGTTGTGCGATGGCACGGAAGTATCTCTCTTCCCTGTTTTCCTTTTTCCCACCCCCTTCTTCCATGCAATCTGGAAGGTCCTTAACAAATAGGCACCTTTAATGACATTCTTGCAGAAAAGTCTAGAAAGGACAGAGAAGTCGCTGTAGCCATGCTGCCTTTTCAGTGGTTGACTGAAGGTCCCTTCCCCCATTGCTGTAGACATAAAGCATTTAGACATGCAGGCTAGGCTGTAAGAGATCTTTTACATCTAGTAATGGGTTAGAGCTGCTTCAAGTAGAAAAATAAATGTGTGCCTGTTTTCCTTTTCCTTCTTTCTTACTCCGGTGGCAGAGTTTTAAGAAGAGTGAACTAAATGCCCGATAGGAAGGAGGAAATGGAAAAGAGGTTCTAGAAAAAGAAGTTGAATAATGAGGTTCAGAATAATCTAGTGGCTACATTTATTTAAGACCTAGGATGAATACCAAGTGAGCATTGTTCTGTGCAGTTCACTGCCTAGAATTACTACTTGGCTTCCATTTTTATGTACACATTCTGGGCAAATTAAAAATAAAATAGCTTTTCCCTCAAATATAATTAAGGAATAATACCAGTTTGTCTTTAACAATATGAGATAAAATCTTTGAGTAATAAAAGTTTTGAGATTTCTCAAGTCTTTGCTTGCTGAGCTGCCTATTTTATTCAAGGAAATTCATTTCTGAGGCACCTGGGTGGCTCAGCGGGTTAAGCCTCTGCCTTCGGCTCAGGTCATGATCTCAGGGTCCTGGGATTGAGCCCCACATTGGGCTCTCTGCTTGGCGGGGAGCCTGCTTCGCCCTCTCTCTCTGCCTGCCTCTCTGCCTACTTGTTATCACTCTCTCTCTGTCAAATAAATAAATAAATCTTTAAAAAAAATAGGACAAATTTGGCTCAGTGAGTTAAAGCCTCTGCCTTCGGCTCAGGTCATGATCTCAGGGTATTAGGATTGAGCCCCACATCGGGCTCTCTGCTCAGTGGGGAGCCTACTTCCCCTCTCTCTCTGCCTGCCTCTCTGCCTACTTGTGATCTCTCTCTCTCTGTCAAATAAGTAAATAAAATCTATAAAAATGTATATTTTTTTTATTAAGACTAGTCATCTAGGACAGATCACTTTTTCACTGTTTTTTCAAGGTGCTTTTGTTTTTTTCCCCCTGCAAATCTGACTTTTTCTTCTGCATCTGGTTATTTTTCTATGGCGCTCATGGTTCTAAGGCTTTGCTTCCATAGAGGACAGTGTAGTCCTTAACTGATCTGTGGATCTTTCTCCTCTTTCCTTTATTTTTACCATTAGGACAGGTAACTAATTTATCTTCAGAAGCATCTATGTTAATGACAAGCCCTCAGAAAAAAAAAATAAAAAAAATAAACCTTGATCTTTGATAGATCTTTATTGTTTTCTAACATTTTAAGAAAGGATTAATCTGTGGGACACCTGGGTGGCTCAGTTGGTTAAACGGCTGCCTTCGGCTCAGGTCATGATCCCAGCGTCCTGGGATCGAGTCCCGCATCGGGCTCCTTGCTCCACAGGGAGCCTGCTTCTCTCTCTGTCTCTGCCTGTGCTCACTCTCTCTGACAAATAAATAAATAAAATCTTAAAAAAAAAAAAAAGGATTAATCTGTTTAATATGGTGGCAGAGAAAGTGTCTTGGCTCATTACACACAAATAAAATAAAGAAGGACACGAAATTATGTTAATGTATTTCTTTTATTCTTTCTGCTTGTGAACGAAAATTAGATGGCTTTGATTTATTTTGATTTAATGGGTTTGGGGATAAAGAGTACATGTAGCATTCACGTAATTCTCCATAATGTCATCATATTCTTCCTTACAGTGCTCTTTACTTTGTTCTTAGCATCTGTTGTATTGGACACTATTCCCACATTATTGCACGGGATTTAAATGAAAAATAAATAGTGAATGTCAGTGTGGGAATGGAGTATGTTATAAAATAAACTGGGGAGAAATAAATCAGTTTCTCAGGAGAGCTTTCATGTGCTTCCTTTGTAAGTTTTAGTTTTAATAGTTTAAAATTTTAATCACACAATATTTGATGCCTGTAAGCTAATGCATGTAACATATTATATAGCATAAGAATAACCTGGTGTCTTCAATCCCGATACCCATGGAAGTAAGAGCCGGCGCATTGTCGGGGCTGTTGCATCAGACTGCGTGCTGGGCTGTTTCATCCCACCGTCTGCTCTGTTGAGGTGTTTACTGTCTTCAACTTTGTGTTCATCGTTTACCGTCCTCAACTTTGTGTTCATTGTGTTAACGCTTGGTGAAAATAATTATACTTTTTAGTTTTGCCCGAGTTTGGGCATTAAAAATAATCTTGTTAGGGCGCCTGGGTGGCTCAGTGGGTTAAAGCCTCAGCCTTCGGCTCAGGTCATGATCCCAGGGTCCTGGGATCGAGCCCCGCATCAGGCTCTCTGCTCAGCGGGGAGCCTGCTTCCCCTTCTCTCTCTCTGCCTGTCTCTCTGCCTACTTGTGATCTCTGTCTGTCCAATAAGTAAATAAAATCTTTAAAAATAAAAATTAAAATAAAATAAAATAAAAATAATCTTGTATAATTTTAACAGCTTGTTCACTCGACATTGTTTCTAAAAGGTATATATGTTGTTGAATGTAACTCTTTCTTTTGGTCGCTGTAATAATACTTTATTGTGTGAGACAATGTGTGCCTCCATTCTCCTGTTGATGGATTTGAGTTGTTTCTACTTCTCTGCTGTCTGCTAACTGCGGCTATGAAGATTCTCGCATCCTAGTGCACATCTGTGAGTTTTCCAGGGGATGTAATGGGGAGCATAATGGTGTCTAAGAATTCATTTTGTGCTTGGAATTGTCAACCCTTTTATTTTTTTCTAGTTGGATGAGTAAAAATTAGTATTTTGTCCTGCTCTCAATTTATTTTTCCCTAATTAATTGTAACATTAAACATGTCTTCATTTGTATTCTATCTTCTTGAAATGCTTAGGAGTATCTCTTATGCATTTTAAAACTCTTTGGTTTTTTTTCTTAATATATCTTGGGTAACAGTCCTTTATTCATGTTGTGCTTTAGTTTTGAGCTTAACTTTTTACTTTCTTTAAAGTGCCTTTCAGTAAACAGAAGCTCTTGATTTTAATATTATCAAACTATTAGGCTTTTTCTTTTATGATTAGTGTTTTTTTTGTTTTGGGGATTTGTAAACTTACTGTGCTCACCATATTCTTCCCTACCACAAGGGCATACATATTTTTTTCTCTATTTTCTTCTAAAAAAATCTTTCACATTCAGACAAAAGTCCATCTGGAGTTGATTCTTTTAAAAAAATATAGTATCAGGGTTCCAGTTTTGTGGGGGCTTTGTTTGTTTTTCTTGGGGGGGGGTTGTTTGGTTTTTGTCCCTGAACATGTATTGAGTGGATTTTTCCTTTACTCTTGTTTCATACTAACTTTCCTTATATGTATGGGTTTGTTTCTTGGCTCTCTGTTCTGTTCTGTTTATGTATCCATAGGTTAATATCACAATGTATTAATTACTTCACTTTATGTTTTAACATACAGTATAGTAGGGCAAATTCCTGAAGTGTTTTGACTATTTCTAGGTTTTTTGCTCATCCATTTACATTTTAGAATCAGCTTCTAAAAGAACCTTTTAGGACCTTGTTTGGGATTACAAGCCTGGAAATTGTGACAGTGACTGTTGTCACAATTTCCAGGCTTTCTAGCTATAAAAGTAGCATATTTTTGATACATGTATTTTCTTTATATCTTGTAATTTTTTTTCCATATGGCCCTTATATTTATTTTATTAAATTTATTTGTTAGTACTTTATTTTTTTTTGCTGATTTCATTGATTGTATATGTGAAATTGTTTTCTAGTTCTTGTTGACAAATAGAAATGCAATGATTTTTTTGTATATTCGTCTTGTATCCAGCCACTTGCCTGAATCATTCGTTCTGAAAATTTATCTGCAAATGCTTTAGATATTCTTGTTAACAGTCATATCAGCTGAAAGCAATCAAAGTTTTGTTTCTTCCTTTTAAAATCATTGTTCTTTTATTTATATTTCTTGTTTTACCCAGTTGGCTCCAGTAAAATATCAGAAGAATGGTATGTTTGCATCTTTGACTTGTTCTTGATTTTAAAGGGAATGTTCTAGTATTTCACCATTCAAATATTTGAAGTCTTTTTATGGGAGGCTGGGGTCAAGGTTTTTAGTTTTGCTTTGTTTTTATAGCTTAAGGAGGTCATTTTTTTAATTTATTGAGATTTTATAAAGAATCCTAAGTGGATGCTTTTTTAATCAAATACTTTTTCTTCATATGTGGAGCTGATCTTCTGGTCTTCTCTCATTCTGGTGTTTAAACTTCACTTATGTTCTCTTAATAAAACCAATTTAGTCTTGATGTTTGTCTTTTTAAACACACTGCTAGATTTGATCTTTTAATATTTGTCGAAGAACTCTGTATCCATGTTCAAGAAATAATGGTTTTATTTTCTGATCATTTTCCTTGCCTGATTTGTCTCAAAATTATATTAGCTTAACAGAGGAGATCTGAGAACTGTCCTCCTGCTTCCCATGGATGTGTTCATTTAATATTAGGATGATAGCTTTATAGGAAGGTCTTGGAATATACTTGGACTTTCAAGAGGGATTGAGGATAGATTTTTAAGTATGAAATCAGTATGTTTAGGTTCTGCTCCAACTTCCTTTTCTTTCCAACCAGGCAGCAAGTTACATATTTGTTACAGTACATACATTCTATCAAGTATTCACGTTTATTGGCAAAAAATCATTGGTGGTATTCTCTTAACTCATTAACTCATTAAATCATTGCTTAAATCATTGCTACTGGATTTTTTCATTGTTAATTTTGTTTATTTGTGCTTTTTCTCTCTTGATTAGTCTTGCCAGAGGCTTATCTGTTTCACTTCTTTATTTTATACCAACTTCGATTTTCTCCATACTGTATTGTCCTTTTAATTTCGTCAAGTTTTGCTTTTTATTATTTTTTTCCTCTTTTTCTTTGGGTTTATTCTGTTATGAAGTTTCTTAAAGTTGGGATTTGGGCTAATTTATTTTAAGCCTTTATTCTTTCCTATTTGAATCACTGAAAACTATTAATTACTTTCTGCATATTACTTTATAACATTCTACATGATGTCATACTTGTTGCTTTCATTAATTTCTGTGCCGGTTTCTTCTTTGACCCTCTTGACAGAATTTCTCCCCCCACACTGTTGGGGATTTTATTTATGTTTTTGTTAGTGATTTCTCACTTAATTATATTGTGACATTAACTGTTTTTTAAAACCAGTTTGTATTTCTAAAACAACTTGCTCTCTGTTTCTGAACACTGTGTAATCAAAATTCTCAGGGAATGTCCTATAAAAATACTCCTAGGTTTTATGCTAGAAATTCAAAATTCAGCACTTTCTAAATTTACCTTATTATAAAGACTAAATAGCTGAAGTTGAAAGATGTCAAAGAACATTACCCCCAGAGAGTGGAAGCAGCAAGTAGCATGAGGAGGGTTCAAGTCCTTGTCTTGGATCGTGCCGTTCTAACATTATTCTGCATCATAACTGGCTGAGAGCTGTGGTCCAGTGGTAGTTGAATCTGTGATAGTCCTGTTCTAAATTACCCTTTGGGTGATAAGATTATGTTAGCAGCCACCTCCTTTAAAAAACGCTGTGATAATTCAGGAAAAATAGGGTTCAGACAGTTGAGTCTAAAAAAAGGTGGAGATTGTAGGTCAGCTTGCATGGGATTTTTTTCCACAGTAATTCACAGCAAAATCCTGAAATCGCCTCCATACCATAATGACAGTAATTTCCTTCAGCAGCAGTGGTATCACTCTGACTTTTTAAACTCCAACCACCAGAAAGTTTATTTAAAAAAAAAAAACAATAATTTCTGTTAATCATCCGTTTTACTGTGGATATGAGGGTAATGAGGCCATAAGCATGTCTGTGTGGGTTATGTGGCTTAAGAAACACAGTAAGGGGTCTACACTGCTGAAGTAGCTAGCGGGTTTAGACTTGCTCCAAGGAGGCCCTTGACAAGTAGGATTTCTGTTAACATCGGCATAATTTATGCCCAGGAATTACCCTCCTGTTATCTGGGGAAGCTGGAGGGAAGCTGGTGTGTGTGTCAAACGAGGCTGCGTAGTTCTGAAGTGAGAGTGGCAGACTAATGAGCAGAAAACTAGACTGTGGAACCCTAATTAGTGTGTAAATAAGAAACCTAGAGTTTGCTCACCTACTTTCCTAAATGTCTTTTTTTTAAGCTTCTTATAATAGGAGTAAATTCGCCAGCAGTACAGAAAATTCTCCCATGTATTTTCTGTTTTAAATACCACACATGCTATTTTTAAAAAATGAAGGCTGATTTGTGATCATATTTTATGTTAATAAGGTTATGCTTAAATGCCAATGAATTCTCTTCCTTAAGAATTCTGCTATGTACACTTAGGAAAACATAAGGGTTTCTTCTTAGATTTGGGGTGATGAAGTGGTTCCTGAGAAAGACTAAAATTGAGGTGGCATTATTGAAAATTTGGGCTAATTTTAGTAAATTAAAATCAATAATATGAATGCAATCTAAGGGAAGATAAAAATGTCTTAGAAATAGTCTGGGAGCAAGTTTGTGCACTAAAACAAAACTTGATTATCATCCTCAAAATGTAATAAACCCAGATGGGCGTTAACAATATAAAAAATTAAAGTTCCTTGGCAGAGGAAAGGCTAGTGTACTATTTCATTGAGGTGTCTGAACTCAAGAGTGTTTTAAAGGAACACAGTTTTATTACTTTAGTGTATGGTAATACTAGCTAGTTAAGTATGCCCTCTTGGCGAGTTGTGGTCCCTGGGTTTTATAAATTAATTGCTGGGAAATAGTATATTTAAATGCACATGTTAATGGATGTTTATTTTAAATAAAAACATCTATAAATTCTGCTTTTTTCATAATGAATGCCCTAAAAAACTCATTATGTTCTTCTCATAAGGTTGTTAGTTCATTCTTTTTTTCAATAAATTTATATTATGCGTTGGCTATTCTTTGTAACCCTGGGAAGTAGATAGGGAAGAAGAAGTCTAACTTACCAACTAAAAGGATAACTTTTAACTTTACTGCTCTTGCCCAAATTGTCATGAAATCTGAATCAAAATTCATGAGGTTTTATGTAGACTGGCAGCAGTGCCTAACAAATTTCCCTTGACAATACAGCAACAGATTTTCTGTTTTCTCAGGAAAAAAAGTCATCTCTTAATATTTTATTACTTGGAATTTTAGATTTAAACATTCAGGTTTCATGAAGTATTCTCTGAGTGTAATGGACGATGCTAATTTGAATTCTAGGAAGATTAGTATTGTTTTAATTATTTGTGCAGTGTGTGTGACTTAAAGGTATCCTGTGGCAATCTGGTCAATATTTTGAGATTTAAAAATACTAAATCCCAAGAGATGATTGCCTTTCAGATAGACTGTGCCAGCCATATAGAAGATGATTTGCACAATGATAAATAACATAAAGCATTTTTTAGTATGTTAGTGTAAAACAAGTGTCTTTAAATATTCTTTACTCGTGTTTAAATGCAAGAAAAACTAAGGGCACAGTTGGTTAAGGAACCACCTCTTGGTTTCTGCTCAAGTTGTGATCTCAAGGTCCTGAGGTCAAGCCTGCATCAAATCATGCCTCCGGTTAGGCTCTGTGCCCAGCAGGGATTCTGCTTGGGATTCTCTCCCTGTCCCCCTCTGCCCGTCCTGAGCACATGCACGCTCTCACTCTCTCTCTCAAATCTTTTTTTTTTTTTTAAAGGCAGTGAAACTAATCTCTCTGTCCCATAAAATGTGAGAAGCAAAATCCTTAATACTTTACTATTAGAAAGAAAATTCTGTTGCTGATTACTGTCTGTTGATGAATCATTCATTAAATCAGAGACTTAAGTAGCTAACAAGATTTTTGTTTTATAGGATTCATATAGGATTCATAGAATATCACAGACGTGCATTCTTTTGTACTTTTATTGCATATTGCATTGACTTCAAGATGCTATTAATTGTGAGCTCCACAATGATTTCATGCACCATTTAGAAAGGGAAAGTCACTACCCATTAAATCATGACACAGTGCTCTTATAATTGAGTAGAAGATGAATCCTCATTTCAGGGAGATTAAAGTGTCCGAAACCTGTTTGTTTGAGAGTCTATGGAGTGTATTTACGTCCCTGGCTTCATTTTGTGGTGAGAGAGCTGAAGTGGTTCGAACGATGGTGGCTAGAGTTGAGCTGCCTTGAGGACAGTGTCCCTAAGAACTGTGAAAAACAAAAGAATGGATCTTTTTTTCTGTTGGTTCACTTGGAAATTCAT
>ML111500.1:51953-62151 GCA_003697995.1 Taxidea taxus jeffersonii | reverse complement strand
AATACCTTGATGGGGACGCCTGGGTGGCTCAGTTGGTTGGGCGGCTGCCTTCAGCTCAGGTCGAGTCCCACATCGGGCTCCTTGCTCAGCAGGGAGCCTGCTTCTCCCTCTGCCTCTGCCTACCACTCTGTCTGCCTGTGTTCATGTTCTCTCTCTAACAAATAAATAAATAAAATCTTAAAAAAAAAAATACCTTGATGGATTTTTAAATTATTTTTGTTGTCACTCAAGTGAAAAAAGTTTGAAGTTTTACTTTTATTGCCAGAGGATGGCTCATTATTCGAGGAACTTAGTCCCTTTACTGGGAATATCTAGACCTGCATAGTCTAGTATGAGAGAGACCTTCTACCTGTGACTATTTAAACTGAAACTGAACTAGATTTAAATTAAAAAAAAAATTAAGTTATTCAGCCACTCTAAATACATTCCATGTACTCAATAGCCAGATGTGCCTGGTGGCTGTCTTAGGTTTCCATCATCACCATGTCCTTTCATAGAACTGGCACAGATAGAGACCTTCTTGGAAGTTATCATGAGCTAGTTTATTCCAGGCGCTGGGTACGAATGATCATGTTCATATTAAAAGATGGCCGTAGGAGACTACACTAAGTTTCCTCAGACCATCAGTATTCATTTATTAATTGATTTCCAATAATCAAGACTCCATTTCTTATCCTTCCTTGAAGTCACACATAACCAAGTGACTACATTTCAACAACTGCAGATAAACAGTAATGCTTTTCAGTGGCTAGAAAGCTGACACTTGGTCTATACTACTTTATTGAGGGATGAACTCCATTTTGGACCACCAAGCCGAAGGTCATAGCTAGGAATGATGGAGTGGAAATACGATGCCTGAGATCCTTATGGAGCCGTGCTTCCATACCAACCCAGGATGGTGTAACTGAAATACAGCTGTACTGTATTTAACCATTGTATTTTAGGTCTTTATAACTCAGATCTAAAGCATAAAATAAAGAATTTTGGGTAGTTATACACATGGGTTTTCATGATGGTAATCACCTCTGAATCATTGGAGTATATATTGTTACACCTGCGTCTTCTTGGCAAGTAATTTTGAGAGATGGATAGCAGATAACTGTTCTTTATATTGAGAGGGTTGTACAGATGCAGCCAATTACTACATCACATTTATTTTTTTCATTGATTAAGGGAATAATGGTTTGGTTAATGAGAAAATGAATACATCTAACTTTTTTTTTTAAGATTTTATTTATTTATTTGTTAGAGAGAGAGAGAGTGAGCACAGGCAAACAGAGAGGCAGGCAGAGGCAGAGGGAGAAGCAGGCTCCCTGCCGAGCAAGGAGCCCGATGTGGGACTCAATCCCAGGATGCCAGGATCATGACCTGAGCCGAAGGCAGCCGCTTAACCAACTGAGCCACCCAGGTGTCCCAACATCTAACTTTATAAACCGGATTTCTTGTGTCTTTATCTAGCCATATGTGTACTTCTGCCTGAGGATATGTTAAAAAAAAAAAAAAGTACTACCCTTTTAAAAATATTCAATTTATCAATATAAAAAGGTACAGAATCAGCTTGTGCATTTTTATCTTTTCCCCTTCAGTCTTTTTCCTGATAGAATTTGAAAATGATAGCCTAAAGTGGAGCAACCCCCTTATAGTTATGAAAAAAAAAATGTTAAGAAGAGCAGAGAAGAAAGCAGTTTTGTTTTTTGAACAGCTGTAGATCACAAACTATTGAACACAGTGACAGAAATCAAGTTTTATTTTGTTAAACCACTATGGTGATATCTCATATATGCAAATAAATAAAATGCTAAGTGATACAAAGGCTTTTATAGAAAAGGTTCTAGGTATGGACAGGGGCTTGGGCCTGTAATACAGGGCCATCTCATTCTCCATTTCTAGGATCATATGTGAAGAGGGCAAGGACTCATGTAGAAGCAGGAGTGGAATACACCAAGCCCGTAACCACATTTCTGGTTTCAGCCCACTCATTAGCAGCTGTGATTCTGTTAACTGTTCTTCCATGTAGTTATAGTCAAAGCCTCAGCCAAATATCTTCAATAGGTGATCCATTTCTGTAATTCAGAGACCTCATTTAATCTCCTTGACCAGATCATGATTTAACATCTAGAGTACCCCTGGAAGATTTCACCATCTATTGAATGAACCAGAATTTCCCTTTTCAAGTAAAATCCCTTTTATCCATGAGCTCTGTAATGGACATATCTGGAATAGGCCTGTAATTATTTGTTGGTTGAAGTTTAATTTTTTCTGCTAAGGAGAAATAGAAACTCCCTATGGTATCCTGAAATGATATAGAGAAGAGGCTGGGAGTATGGAAACATCTGCTATGTCGTTAAAACCAAGGGTGATTATTTTAACATATGAAATACATAAAGTATATTTAAAATTATTTCTAAAATTATCCTATAAATTTACTTGACTTTTACAATTTAAAATGTCATATGTTGTACCAGCAGCTCATATATTACTTAAATTTTTCTCTCATTTCCATAGATTCAAATAGTTACTCAGTATCATTTATCTATTTTAAGTACCTTTTTGACAGGTGCCAAAAATACACGCTCC
Organism: Taxidea taxus jeffersonii; assembly: GCA_003697995.1. Taxonomy (NCBI): domain Eukaryota; kingdom Metazoa; phylum Chordata; class Mammalia; order Carnivora; family Mustelidae; genus Taxidea; species Taxidea taxus. The sequence goes on along the minus strand of ML111500.1, from coordinate 59,574 downwards.
CCCCAAAATTAACTTCAACCTCACTTTCCATAGGTTACCCAGATATGCAACAGATTATTCAACAAGGTTTATCAAAAAAGTAATCATTCAATAAGTATGTGAGAATTTAATTTAGAGGAATACTATTTAGTCATAAAAAGCACAGATCTAACCAAAAATTCTTTATTCCAGTTTATTTGATGTGTAGACATTCATTGTGTATTTAGGACATTGCCACAGCTGTTCTATTTAAAATATCAGTTCTAGGACTGGCTACAGACTATGATGCTAATCTTTAACAGTTGTTATAAAAGGTTCAAAAAACAAAAAAAATAACACAACCCAGTTGTTCATAGGTATCAGAGAACAATTTAGCATAACTGGACAATTCCAGAAGTAAGGGGAAAACATGATGATTTGAACTCTGCATTTGAAACAATTGTTCCTTCCAGGGAGTTTCTTGATTCTCATTATGGGGCATACAGACCAAACTAAATTGGGTACTAGAACTTGTGGTTGAGTCCATGGACGAGGTCAACAAAATGTAGAATACAGAGATACCAAAAAGATAGAACATGAAAGCACAAGTTTCAGAAGAACACAGAGCTTCAGAGGAGTAAGACTTACACTGTTTGCAATAGCTTACACTAAGCAATAGAGTCCTTAAAAAGTTGTGAAAACTAAGGTGTAATACACACTGCTTAAAGGATAAATTCTAAGCTTCATGTGCCTTGAGAGAATGAAAACGTGGGCTCGGGGATTACTAAAAAGCCTAGGAAACATAATCTAGTCTTTAGAATACTTTTAAGACCCTTTATGTCTTAAGCCCTTAGGAAGTAACCCAGTAATTAGGGACAATTGGGTAATGTACCACCCTCCACTGGTTTTCCTGATTACCCTATAAACTTGTATCAAATCATTATGAGTGAAAGATAACACCATCCAGAGGTTTTGTATTTAATCATTCACAATTTGTGTAGTCAATCAAAAATTGTCAAACATGATATGAAACATTACCAATGAACACAAATCTCAGGAAAAGAAAGCAGATAGCAGAATTCCATATATGATTATCAAGATAGTGATGTTATTAGATCCAGATTGAAAAATAAATACAAATTATATTTTCAAAAAAGCAAATACAAAAATAGATAATTTCTCCAGAGGTATGGAATCAATTTTTTAAAAGGTAATAGAAATAACAATACCAAAAATATTATAATGCAATGTAGATTTTAAAATGTGGGCTGAATTGCAAATAGGACCTAGAAGAAAAGAGAATTAGTAAGTCAGATAATTAGTAGTAGAAAATATAAAGTTAGAAGCAAATGCGATGGGAGGAGAAACAGTACAGAGAATTAAAAGATAGGTCAAAACCATGAAATACTCTTACATGTGATAACAGGATTCCCAGGAGGAGAGGAGAGAGTAAGGAGCAGAAAAAATCTTAGAAACAGTAAAATAAAGCTAAACAAAGTGAAAAACAACCTTTTGAAATATATCACTCTGCACTTTCCTGATTCTTTACAAACTCACAGAGCATAAATATAAAGAAAATGCCATCTAGAAACATTGTTTTACTAAGAATTTTCATAACAAAGTACCACAGACTTCGTGCCCTCTATAACAGAAATCTTTTGTCTCACAGTTCAAGAGGGCAAAAGTCTGAAATCAGCGTGTCAGCAAGGTTGTTCCTTCTCTGGAGACTATGGGGGGAATCCATTTCTTCTGTCTTCTAGCTTTTGGTGGCTGCCAGGCATTTCTTGGCTTTCCTTGGCTTGTGGCCGCATCAGTCCAGTCACAGCCTCCATAGTCACATCGTCTTTTATTCCATGTGTTTGTGTCAGAACAACCTCTGTCTCTCTCCTATAAGGATACGTACAATTGCATTTAAGTCCACCCGGATAATTCAGGATAAACTCTTTCTCTCAAGGTCCTTGACATGATCTCCTCACCTGTCAGAGAAGATATTATTTGTGTTTGGGGATTACAAACTGAATTACATTTGAGGTGGTTGGGGGAGCATTTTTCAGCCCACCATACACATAGTGATACTACTACAAAGAGATTTAGGTAAAGAGAAGATCTTAATTATCAGCCAGAGGAAGCAAGACATGTTACCATAAAAGTAGCAGTATCCTACTTTTCAACATAAATGATGTAAGTAAGAAGACAATAAAATGAAGTTTTTAGCATACTTACAGAAACAAATACCAAAGCAGAATTCTGTAACAAATGGAAATAACCTTTACAAGTAGCAGTAAAGAGAGTCATGACTAGACAATAAGAACTAAGACATTTATCAGGAAAGCAGTCCTGAATGAACTATTAAAGAAAGGTTTTTAGGCAAAAGTAAACATATCACGTTGCTGAACAACAGGATATAGTGAAAAGCATAGGGAAGAAAATATGGATGCATTTAAATACAACTAACTGTTCAGTAATAATGCTGTGTTGATAGATTAAGATTTTTTTTTTTATTTATTTGTCAGAGAGAGAGAGCAGGAGCGAACACAGGCAGACAGAATGGCAGGCAGAGGCAGAGGGAGAAGCAGGCTCCCTGCTGAGCAAGGAGCCCGATGTGGGACTCTATCCCAGGACGCTGGGATCATGACCTGAGCTGAAGGCAGCTGCTTAACCAACTGAGCTACCCAGGCGTCCCTGTGTTGATAGATTAAAAAATATATTGTGTTGAAGTACATGATAGTGATAGCGTAATTGGTGAGAAGGGAGTAAATAAGTACAGAGTGTTATGTTTCTTGAATTATTTGGCTGGAATTGCCAGGCTTTGTATTAGAGGTGGTAAAAGAACTAATTTAAGATTCAGTACCAAAGTCAAGGACTCAGGGTGTAATCTCTGCAATAATAGTTAATGTGTAATTAACATGCTGATAGAGAAAATGGGACAATAAAAGAAAATTTATTTCACGATGGTCATGAAAGGAAAGAAAAAGAGCAAATCTCAGAAAGGATAAAAGGGAACAAATACTTATATGTAGATTTGAATCCATGACCATACTAAGGGGATATGTACCAACTGCTCTATGGCATACTTCATTATTGCTCATTATTATTTACTCCTTCTTGCATCAACCTCTTATCAGGTGTCTTCAGATGGATCCAGTACAGACAGTGGACATTACCTGCTTGGCGATGGGCAGCTTGCTCAGGTGTTGCCTGTGTTTTTTTAAGCTGATAGAATGGGACAGAAGTAAAATGTCCAGTCTGTAAGCATAGATTGTAAGAAATGGCGTATTTCAGTTATCTGAGAACTGCTGACCTCTGCTATAATAAATATGCCTCATGTCTGCTCTTGGAAGAAGAATGAGTAAAACATATACGAGAGCTAAAGCAAACCTGCATCTGCAGACCAGCAGCAGTGAAATTCAGCATCCATCAGTTGAACCCCAGCTAAGTGGCAGATGTGTGAATGAAAACAAATGCTTAAGTTCTATGTCAGTGAAATTGTTATTTTTATGCAGCAGAGGGTATCTCTAACTCCTTTTATTATAATTTCTGAAACTATAATGTTTAAGATGTTACCTGTTAGGTCTTTTCTTAAATATGTTTAGAAAGGTTAAAGACATATTCTCAGAAAAGTTTGATGTGTCCAATCTACTTGCAATTAATCTTTAAGATAGATATGTATTTAAAAAATAATCATGTATGTGGTTTTGTCATATGAGAAATAATACATAGACAAAGACAACGTTCATGAGAGAAAGCTTTAGAGCAAAAAAGTGTCAGTGGTCTTGGTTAAAAGAAAATCAGCCTTATGAAATGCCAAAAGACATTAAGTCTCCTGTCTTTCTGTTAACCAGGAAGAAATAAATTGAGGAAACTTCCCAGATGCCATAGTGTATAATTCAATTTTTGTGAAAAATGACCAAATAGTATAATAACAATAAAACTGTACCTCAGAAATTGAAAACACGTGTGAAGGAGAAAGATGAACCATGGAGCCAGTCCTAAGAAGCAGAACTGATACCCGTTTTAAACAACAACAACAACAACAACAAAACCAAAAAAGTTTCTTACTTCTAGTTTTGCCCAGTGGACACAAGTGACCGCTTGAGTCACTAGACGTGATTATTATGTATCTTACAGTCTTTCCCTTTTCAAATGGAGGTGCTGTTTGCAGTTTACCTGTTCTCATTTCACCACTGTTTGTCGGATATGTGGGGACAGAGAAATTACCTTTTTATGTCACAGTTTTCCAAAACAAAAAGAGCCAGAATCAAAATTGATCAAGACTTTAAGATTCTTGGTGTTTAGTCAGATTCACAACTGGATGAAAATGTGGTTTGGGGAATAGGAGAATGTATTTTGAAAGTGGCATAGGGATGTCAGTGGGTATATAAATCATTGTGACCAAACAGAATGGATGGCAGTTGCTCCCTAACACAAATTTCAAATAGGAGACAATGATGGACAGAAGAAGAGGAAAGAAAGAATCTCTTTGTATCTTACAAAAAAGTATTTTTTAATGTAAAGATTAAGTGTAAGGTAAAGCATTGAAAAGTATACTGAAAACATTTTAAAAATTGGCTTTGATGATGACTTTTAAGATGCAACACCAAAAGCACAATCCATGAAAGGGGGAAAAAAAGATAACTTGGATTCTTTCTTTCTCTCTTTTTCTCTTTCTCCTCCCTCCCTCCCTCCATCCCTTACTTCTTTCCTTCCTTCCTTCCTTTTGCTAAGCACAGAATTAAGAGAATGAAAAGAGGAGTCACAGACTAAGAAAATACACTTACGAAACATGTCTTTTACAGGACTTGTTTCTGAAATATGCATGAAACTCTTAAAATTAAATGAGGAAAATAATCAATAAAGTAGAAAAAAGATTTGGTCCGACACTTCATCAAGAAGATATACAGATGGAAAATTAATATATGGAAAGATGCTCAACATCATATGCCATTAGGTGATTGCAAATCATACAGAAGTGAGATATCACAATGGCTAAAATCCAGCTAACAAGTGAAATGCTTGTGTTTGTGAGGCAGCAGGAATTCTCATTCATTTCTGATAGAAATTCAAAACAATATACTCACTTCACAAGACAGTTTGGTAGTTCTTGCAACTAAGTATAGCCTTACTCTATGAACCAACAGTCACATCCTAAATGTTTATCTAAATGAGTTGTAAACTCATTTCTACAGAAAAACTTTCCCAGGAATGTTTGTAGCACCTTTATTCATAATTTCAGTAAAAACCGAAACAACTAAGATATCCCTCAAAGCATAAGTGGATAAGCATACTGATATGCCCATGCAGTAGACTATTATTCAGCTATATATAGAAACAAACTGTCACGCCACAACTAACATAGAGGAAACTTAAATGAATACTGCTAGGTGAAATAAACCAATTTGAAAAGCTATATATTGTAGTATTCCAATGATACGGCATCCTGGAAAGGCAACACCAGAGAGAAAGCAAAAATATCAGTGTCTACAAAGGGTTTGGGGGGAGGGAGGGAAATATGAATACATGAGCACAGAGAACTTTTAGGCCCGTGAATCTCTTCTGTGTGATACTGTAATGGTGGATACATGGCATTTTGCCAAAACCCATGAAACTGTAAAACATAAAGAACTTCCATATAATCTATGAAACATATTAATATTGGCTCATCAGTTGTAGCAAAAGTACCGTACTGATGCAAGATATTAATAATGGGAAATATCAGGACAAAGTGGGGAGGGAGTATATGGGTAGTGTGCATTATCTACTCAACTTTTATGTTAACTAAGTGGAATTTAAATTAAAACTTAAAAAAAACTAAGCTTACTTGCCCTGGAAGGAAAAAGAATATTAATTTTAAAAAAAGATAATATTGAAATAGTTTTATATATTCAATGAAAGAATACTACATAGCAAATTAAAACAAAATTAGAGTTACATAGAATAAAATATATTTCATAGAAGCTTATGAAATGAAATAACCACAGATTATATATTCTTTTATTCAATTAATATGAGTTCAAAAACAAGCAAAATAAATCAATTTTGAGAGAAGCCAGAATATATGTTAACTTGAGGTGAGTATTGACTGGGATTGCAAGAGGCAATATGTGAGCCTGCAGTTATTTTTACCTTCCCTTCCCCCCCTTGTTAGTTACATGGATGTATGCAAAATAAAAATCTCAGTGTTAAAATTAGCACACTTTACTCTTATTACTCCAGTAAAAGGAATGAAAATCATCATTAGCTGTACTCACACAATACACTGACAATAGAACTCAGTGTTCCATATTTTGTTTGATCAAATTAATCATGCATGAACACTGTGAGTTGCTGTGTTGAGCAATAATGCAACAGATAGCAGAAAGCAGCAGCACAGAAGAAATTAAAAAAAAGATGAAATACCTGGTATATGCATCAAAAATAAATCACTTGTTTTACTTCTGAGTGGAATAGGTGTGAAGAATTTAAAGTCATTCTGAGTTTGCACAGACTAGTAAGGAAATAGTGACCAAATGTATTTCTCTTAGTATAAATTTCCTCTCTTCCATCTTTATTTTTTTTTTTTAAAGATTTTATTTATTTATTAGAGAGAGAGCCCGAGCACAGGCAGACAGAGAGGCAGGCAGAGAGGCAGGCAGAGGCAGAGGGAGAAGCAGGCTCCCTGCCGAGCAAGGAGCCGGATGTGGGAGCCAGATGTGGGACTCGATCCCAGGACGCTGGGATCATGACCTGAGCTGAAGGCAGCCGCTTAACCAACTGAGCCACCCAGGTGTCCCCTCTCTTCCATCTTTAAAGTGGCTGTCCCTAGTCAAATAATTTTGTTTGGTTATCCCCTAACATCTTCAAAATTCTAAATTCTCGTGTGAATGTGTGCTAAATTATTTGTTAATAAAATCCCATTATAAAACTCGACTTTTGGAGAACAGTATTAAAGCCAACCAAAGGAAAAAAAAATAGAATAATGAAAAGACACTTCAGATGGAAGGCATCTAATTTACAGGGAAACACCATATCCTCACATTTAAGTGGGGCCTCTTTAACATCATATTCAAGAGAAATCGTTGAATACTGGGATATCTGATAGGTTTCATGCTTTGAGATACTCCAAAAATTAAATAAAATTTAAAATATCCTGTGAACATATTAATGATAAATACCACCATTTAAAGTATTCCTACTTATATAGAATAATGCTTATGAAGCATGTTTGAGGATGTCTGCTTAGTAATTCTTGTTTCAGGCCTATATATTTCTCCGGCACTTATCTAATCTGTCACTGTGGAACTTTGTGACATTTAGTCTGCTCTCTTGATACATGGCCTATTTGATCTGGATTCAAGTGCCCTGCCCCAAGAGAATTTAGATGGTGTTTTTAATCACCATCCAGTACTGACATTTTATTATGCGATTCCATTGAACTCTTCCTCCTCCTTTTTGAAGAGTGATATATGAGGTTTTCTTATGGCAGAGAATGAAAGACTCTTTATAAATTTCATCTTTAGTAGAAGACTCCTCTCTTAATACATATTTCATGGGCTGTAGCAGGCAAGGTACCTTTCCTTGGAGCTCTCTGCCACTTTCACATTTGGAAGTTAGGTTTGTGGTCTCCTGTTTCAGGATGTCATAATCCAAAAATTAGATATCCATATATGGACTGTCAAACACATCA
>ML111500.1:0-51553 GCA_003697995.1 Taxidea taxus jeffersonii | reverse complement strand
GTGACCTCTCAGTGTGGTTTTGATTTGAATTTCCCTGATGGCTAATGATGTTGAGCTTTTTTTTCATGTATCTGTTAGCCATTTATATTTTAACTTTTTAGAAAAACAATTTAATCTGTAATCTCTTTTCCTCCTGGTGATGCTAACGAGGACTTTTTTTTCTCAACTTGTTTCACTTTGTTTTAGTATCTTACTATTAACTCAGGTACATTTGAGTGAGTATATAATATGATCGATTGTTTCCCCATTCTTTTGGTCTCCCCAAATGCAATAAAGTGTTTTAGTGGGAAGAAGAAGTTATATAACTTATATGCAAAGACAAAGGAGGGTAATTATAATGATTAACGAACACCTATCTATGAATTGTTACATAGGTCCATCTTCCTATTCTGTATTTTACTTCCTGGGCTGGGGAAGGAAGCAATTATGAGAATAGTGTAGATAAGAAACTTTCAGCCACGCGTTTGTTTGTATTCGGTAGGATTACATACTCCTGACATCTTTGCCTGTAATGATAATATGGATGATTATCACTTCAGAGTAGGCCTTCTGTTCAAGATTTGCTTGACTCTGCTTTCTTCAAAATTACTGCTTTTTGATGTGTTGTCTGTTGAAACACATCACTAATAGGTGACACAATGTCTTAACTAAATGTTATTAAAATATGGTGTTAAAGGGTTGGAATATGATTATGCTGTGTTTTCATTTTGTATCCAATTTTGGTATAATTTATGTTAACCAATATAAGTTGGATGTCTTTCTTTCCTCTTCATTTTCTGTTAGAGATTTATATTATTGCTATTATCCACATATGAATGAATGGTAAAAATTTACGTGCCTCTTTATGATAATATTTAAGAACTTTACTGAAGTATAATTAACGTACAATAAACCATTTCGTGTTTAAAGTGTGCAGGTTACTGATTTTTGACATGCATATACACCTGTAAAATTGTGGCAGCAATGACGGTACTAAATCTTTTCTTCACCATCCAAACTTCTTTTGTGCCCTTTTTGTAGTCCCTTGCACCTTCTTCACCCTGGCAAATTGCCTCTACAACTGGAGTGTTTTCTCTCACTCTAAATTGAATTGCATTTTCTGGAACTTACATAATGGATGCATACATTTGCACACCTTTCTTTGTGGCATGTGTACTTTCAGAATCGATCATGTTATTGCAAGTTATAGGGCTCCTTCCTGACCAGCAGCCTGTAGCATGGATAGAGAATAATATGCTTGTTCATTCACCTATTGATGGCTCTTTGTTGTTTCCTAATTTTTGGTTATTACCTTACCCAAGTTGAATTGATATAAAACATTAATATGTAAATCTTTAAGTGGACATATGTTTCCATTACTCTTGAGTGAATATCTAGAAATGAAATAAATCATGTGGGAAGTGTTTATTTAACCTTCTGAGAGACTGCCAAAACTATTTTCCGAATTGGCTGTTCCCTTTTACATTCCCACCTGAAGGACTGTTCTTTATTGTCACCAAAACTTGCTATAATCAGCCTTTTTAACTTGACTTTCTGAAGATGTATGGTGATAATCCATTGTGTATTATATTTGCATTTCCCTGATGACTAATGTAGTTTAGTATCTTTGCAAGTGCATGTTTGCTATCTCTTTATCATCTTTGCTGAAGTGTAAGTTGAAACATTATATTCACATTTAATTTTGTTTCTTCTAATTGAGATTTAATACTTGCTTTTATATTCCGAACATTTTGTTCGATATGCAGTCTCCAAATATTTTCTCCAAGTCTGATTCTTGCATTTTCATTCTTTAAAAGTGTTTTGCAATGAGTAATTGTTAATTTTGATAAAATCTGAATTATCAGTTTTTTAATGTTACGGATTTGTGCTTTGATAATATATATTATTGCCTTTCTCTTTCTACTTTAGGTTACATTTGCTCTGCTTTCTGTTTTTTAAAAAAATTTTGTACAGAGATATGAAAACTTTATGTCCTAATGTAGGGGTTTATTGTCATAAATTTACCCCTTATGTGCTGCTTTAGTGGAATCCCTCAAACTTCTATATTCTTGCTGATTTTTCTGTCTACTTTTTCCTATGAATTATTGCGGAGAGGAGCATTGATATCTTGTGAATTTGTTTGTTTCCTCTAGCAGCTATATCATTTTTTTTTACTTATAATTAAAAAATTATGTAGTTACGTTCGTAATTCTAGTTATGTTCATAATTCTGTAGTTACGTTCATAAATGCCTAGGATTGTTGAGTTCTCTGGAAGGTTTGACCACTTTGACATGGTGAAATTATTCTCTTTATCTATATTTCCTTAACTGAAATATGCATTTTATGGTATCAGTATAGTCACTGCAGCTTTGACTTGATTAGTCAACATGGTCATGTTTTCTCTTCCTTTTATTTTTAACATGGGAAGTCTTTATACTTAAAATTGGTGTTCTTTAGTGAGCATACAATCTAATCTTGATTTTTTAATCTAATCAGGCAATCTCTGCCTTTAATTGAGTATGTTAAAAATATTTACATATAAGAAGATTATTTATATCATTTGGTTTAAATCTATACTCTGCTTATCATTTATCTCATCTATTCCTTTTGCCCTTTTTCTCTTCATCTTCTTTCTTTTGGATTGAGTATTTTTTTCTGAGTTCACCTTTTCTGATTTTTTAAGTTTATTAGCTATAGATCTATATGTTGTGTTGGTTGATTAAATAATAATCATCTAGGGGCACCTGGGTGGCTCAGATTGTTAAGCATCTGCCTTTGCCTCAGGTCATGATCCCAGGACCCTGGGATGGAGCCCTGCATCTGGCTCTCTGCTTTGTGCACGGCCTGCTTCTCCCTCCCTCTCCCTCTGCCTGCTGCTCCCCGCTTGTGCTCTCTCTCTCTGTCAAATAAATGAATGGAATCTTTAAAAGAGAAGAAAAAAATAAAGAATAATCCATAAACACACACATTCCTTTTAGACTCCTTCACTGTATTTTGTTTTACTCTATTTATTATGGATATGTGTATGTGTGTGTGTATGTGTGTGTATCTTAGATGATGATGGACACTCTCCTATACTAAGAAAAATTATTTGTATTATAACATGATTTTTTTTCTGTGCATAAAATTTTGAGTTGGCTTTTTTCTTTTAAAAACTTGTTTATTTTGTGAATATATTTTAGACCTATTTATATGCTGTAATCCATTATGCCTCAGTAAGTACTTGTTTATTCATTTTTTTACTGGTATAAAGTTTGCATTATATTAATAGACCATAACATCATTTATTTTATTGTTGATACTTTAGGTTTTATCAAGATTTTCATAATTAGCAAAAAATATTTCTACTGTGTATATTCTAATATTTACTTCCTTGTGAATATGTAGTACACTATTTCTAGAGTATGTGGCCAGAAATTAAATTGCTACTCTTTCTGTATGCTAAAATTTGGAAATTTTCTGCAAATTTTATTCAATAGTTTATTAAGTTTTCTATTTTTACACATGTCTTGAATCCTTGGTATTGTCAGACTTACAGTGTATCCTCTGGTTAATGTAAAATAGTATTATATAGTATATATTAATTTGCAGTTTCTTGATTTCTGGTGCATTTAATCATTGTTTTTAAATTGATTTTTGGGAATAAGGCTTTACATTAATTCCTCAATTTGGAGAAAAACTTGGGAATTCCTATAAAAGTCAGCCAGTTTCATCTTTTCATAGGATGGGTTTCCTTCTAATTGAGTTCTAGATATAAATATGTTTCTATGCCACCTTGTTAACACAGTTATTTTATTTAGTCATTTAGTTAAGGGTCTCTACTCTGCTTCTCCAATCAGAATGATTCTGCATAGATACTCAGTATTTAATTTCTAGATATTGGAGGGAATATTTGAAGCAACATATATCTTACTTTCTGTGACTTTCACTCGTAAGTTTCTCACTGACTTTATGGTCATTCTTTGAGTCTGAACCCCAGGAATTCTAGATTCATTTATTTTGAGCTCAACAGAGTGTTTAAAATTCTTAGTACTATTTGTTTAATGCTATTGTGAACTTATATGTATAGGTCTGTATTTTCTCTCATCAAGAAACTGATGGATATAATGTTTCCTTAAACTCCTCTAAGTAAAGGAAGATACACAAAACTTTGCTTTATGTATTTCAGAGACCAAGTTAGCAGTATTTGTAGAATGATATAATTGATTGCTATAATTTCTTACTGAAATGTTTCTTTTAATTCATTAACTTCATGTTAATATCATTAATAATTAATTGACAATTATTTTGTTACTAAACTCCAATTAATTAAAAATAATTGATCATTTAATCATTAAAATAATTATGAAATCCATCTTATTAATTAATTACTAAATTCCCTTAATATCTGCTAATGGACTTCTTATTAAAACATGGTGATCTGATAATGTCTCTATGCGGGATTTGTATTCTGCATGGTGCCATTTTTCATTGTCCTATGTTCAGCCTTTCTGTGGCATCCTGTTTTAGGTGTGCATTCCAGCTATTGCTAACACTTAAAAAAAAGTGCAGTTGAATCCAAAGTTGGGTGACAATTAGTGAATCTGTTACCCTATTTACATTGATACAAATTATTGACATATTTGGATTTGTGTTTATTATCCAATTTTTAACATCCTGATTTCTCAATGACAGTTACTATTGACCGACTAAACCAAAACCCATACCTAACACTCTTTTTCCATTTAAAGCAACCAAATACTCTCATTTATTACTTTTTTGAACTAGTGGATGCAGATAGGACCAGGCACCTAAAAAGGGGAAACCAATGTAGCCAGTGCCACCTTCTGCTTTGCTCTTAATCCTGTTAAAGACAAAGAGCAGGAAGCTGTGCTAACCTTCACAGAGCCCTGAACAGCATGTGCTGATGATACACAGCTGCCTGCTGGGGGCCCTGTGGTGGGGAGGGTGTGGGAGGGGCATGCATATGCACAGAACAGCCCAACCAGCTCCTGCACCTTCTATCCCCTAACCTGCATTTTCATTTCCTTTCAACATCTTTTTAAAATGAATATTTAAGCCTAATAAATTCAAGCTTAATTAAAACAAATTATATTTTTTAATTTAAGCCTAATAACACTAAAGTCACACTTTTCTCAGGAATCTGTTCCTTCACAGTATTTCCTATCTTTCTGACTAGTACTAGCATCAACTCATCCCATATGCCAGAAACCAGAGATCGTTCATTGTTACCTACTCTCGTTATCTCTCCATATGTATTTGCTGCTGAGGTTAGGTCATTGTATATTCTACTCTTGGATTCCTCTCTGCATTCTGTCCTTTATTACTATAAAAGTTTTCTTGTTTACCTTCCATTTTCCAGGCCTCTTCATATATATCTCCCATTGCTGTGAGGAAACTGGCTTAATTCTACACTAATTATGCCAGTCCTGTTATTAAAATTATTGCATGGACCCCAAGATTTTGGTATGATTTTCACAGTCTTTGTTTTCAATACACAATTCCTCAACAGGCCTTTCTCTGTTTAACTCCCCTCTTTTAAGCGCACCTTTACTCCACATGCTGACACCTCTCTAGTCATACTGGAGAATTATCTTCTCCGAATGTTGAATAATTTATCACTTCTGCATCTAAATATAGAGTATTATTTCAAAAATATGCTATCTTCTCTTGTACTCTGAAAAAAAAAAAAAGGAAGCTAATCCAATCTTTCTTCAAAAGTCAGCCGCATTGTGAATTTCTACAAGCCTTCCTAGAAACTATCTTCACGGTTCTTAGATGCTCCTGCCCATGCCTTAAGCTGATTTTGATACTGTTACCATTTCTTGATGCCTCTGTCACTTGTTCTGACTGGAGGACAACATCATAGTTCAGTCTTAAAATATTCTTTTTAACTGTCTGTCATCTGCATATTGGAAGCAGCTACTAACTACTCTGAATCTTCTGATCACCTGTCCAGATTTTCTCAAGTCACTTTTGAGAATCTTGTTGAAATGTTTTCGTACTTCCAAAATAAATCACCTCAAACCAGATTTTTTCTTTAACAGGACAAGTTGTTCTTTTTCTCAGTATAATTTACAGCAAACAAAGAAAATACTCATATAGTAAATATTTGATGATTTCATGAAACATAAGCTGTTAGGCCACATTGAGGGTACTTTCTTATTCATAGCAAGTTTCTAAGGTGCTAAGGTTGGGACATTCATTATGAGTGAATCTCTGGGCTTTCTAATATCTGGAAGTTAAAATGGTATTTTGAAAAAAAAAAAGTTTATTTAAATATTAAGGACACAGGGCACCTGGGTGACTCAGTCAGGTGTCTGCCTTAGGCTCAGGTCATGATCCCAGGGTCATGGGATGGAGCCCTGCATCGGGCTCCCTGTTTAGCCAGAAACTCTTTCTCCCCTCCCCTTCCCCCTGCTTGTGTTCCCTCTCTCATTGTGTCTTTTTCAAATAAATAAATAAAATCTTCAAAAAAAAAATCAAGAACACAAATTGTGAACTATTTGAACTATTTTTTTTTTCCTCTCTGAAGATGGTACTAAACATGTCTATCTGATTTGTTTGCATTTTTTTTAAAGATTTTATTTACTCATTTGACAGACAGAGATCTCAAGTAGGCAGAGAGGCAGGCAGAGAGAGAGGGGGAAGCAGGCTCTCCGCCGAGCAGAGAGCCCGATTCAGGGCTTTGGGGCTCGATCCCAGAACCCTGGGTTCATGACCTGAGCCGAAGGCAGAGGCTTTAACCCACTGAGCCGCCTAGGGACCCCTGATTTCTTTGCATTTTAACCCATTCATAGCTTCTAGGCTTGCCTAAGAGCAAGTTGGTATTTCCTCTCTCCCTGTGTAACAAGATAATAGTTAGACTGAACTTCGTTCAAGTTTGTGTGCTCTTGTTGCCTTTCACTTTGCACAGAAAAAATGCTAGCACCTTTGAAATGCAGACATTTTATCAACTGAAGAATAGAGTATAATTTTAAAATTATTCCCCTGTTGTATCCAGATGCATTAATACGTGTATAGTGCCTAACATGTTCTAGAGAAATGTATCAGTCAACATTCTGGAAGAAAAGGGAACTAACTCCAACTTGCATATTTGAGAGAGTTTAATAAAGGGACTATGGCATGGCAATAGTATAGGGAAACTAAAAGGGAAAGTGTAGGACCTTGGAGTGCTATAATTACCCAGAGCCCTTAAGGTGCTACAAAACAGCAACATCACTGGGAAACCAGGGCAAGTAGCTTTAGGAGAGAACTTGAGAAGCTGAGGTTTCTTGTAGGGTCACAGAAGACTTACAGCGTCTACTAAAGCTATGAGCCAAGATGATGAATACCACAGACTTACTTTTCAGTGTCTGCTAGATCTCCTAGTGTTCCCAGTGTTCTGGCCATCAAACGCCAGCTAATGGGTTCCCATGTGGTCCATACAGGGTAGCATCCCAGAAAATGGAGAATGAATTAAATCACAAAGGGAAGATTTCCAGAACAGTCAACTCTGTTATCCCCTCAGCGTTCATCCTTACATTTTATTTTGGTTAAAATGTAATTTTCACAACACAGGAGAAGTTGAGTTCCCAGAAGCTACCACATCAGCATTTGCCAATGTCAACTCAGTTCAACTTCCACCTGAAACTGAATATATTAGAGATCATTAGTGTTCTCCATATAAGGCAGTGGGGTTAAGGTGGTATACTCATTAATATAGTATAGTCTTCACTTCAGCTGGTGAGAAGAACTGAAATTCTAATCATGCCTTTATATTATTAGTACTTCCTACTACTTCTCTTTCCCTCAAGTAGCTGCTCAGTTGAATGGATATTTTAACCAATGGGGTGAACTTAACCTTCATCTTTTGGAATTACTTTATATTTGAATTTGCCTCAGTTTTCCATGAAGCAGGACTATAAAGTAATAAAGTAGTAGGGGCGCCTGGGTGGCTCAGTGGGTTGAAGCCTCTGCCTACTGCTCAGGTCGTGATCCCAGGGTCCTGGGATCGAGCCCCGCATCGGGCTCTCTGCTCAGCGGGGAGCCTGCTTCCCCCTCTCTCTCTGCCTGCCTCTCTGCCTACTTGTGATCTGTGCCTGTCAAATAAATAAAATCTTAAAAGAAAAAAAAAAAAGAAAGTAGTAATAGGTATCCCGAATAAATAACTAGGGTTCCAGGTACTGTCCTGCTGTCTTCCATAGTTTAGCAGAAACCAGTTTTCTTCTGATGATTGAGATCAATCTGTCTGGCTAGCACATATTCCCCTTTGTGTTCATTCGAACAACATGAGAATCCCAATCTGGACAGATAAATATTTATACATGTGTAACAGTTATAATGTATAATTCAATAGAATTCTGACTGTATTCCTCAGAGAAAACTTCCTTTGTTTGGCTCAAAGATGTCCAAACTAACCAAGCCAAAAATTGTGAGGATGAAAGAAATTCTCCAAATAATTTTTAGGGATAATCATATAATTTGTGCCTTTATCCCTTGGTTCCCAGTACTACGCATTCTGATTATGGAAGAGATGACATATTAGTTACTGGTTTATGGCAGTTGCCATATCATAAAGAATGACATCTCAGGGGCACCTGGGTGGCTCAGTGGGTTAAGCCTCTGCCTTTGGCTCAGGTCATGATCCTGGAGTCCTAGGATCAAGCCCCGAATCAGGCTCTCTGCTCAGCGGGGAGCCTGCTTCCCTCGCTCTCTCTGCCTGCCTCTCTGCCTACTTGTGATCTCTCTCTGTGTCAAATAAACAAATAAAATCTTAAAAAAAAAAAAAAGAATAACATCTCAGTTTGGGAAGCACTCAAACTGCAGATTTTACCACCCTTCCAACAGGTAGTTTTTTTTTTTTTTTCCTAGGTGATGGATCATATGATATCAGTTAATTCTCTGAGTGTGAGTCCATTGCCACATTCATTTCTTTTAAAATGTACCCAGTGGTCAGAGGAAATACTGTGTTTGAAATCTACAGAAATAGATAGGCAATTCTATGGAATCAAATTCCCTCCCCATGCTCCTTCAGAGATGATTTGTGCAATCAAATTTTCACCAAGTGGCTAGCTATTTTTTCCAGGTAGCTGGGAATGCCTCGTGGATTCAGCACGGCCTCCTGCTAAAGCATGTTGCACTCTCAGTAGTGCTACTGTCTAAATTAGTGTTAGTTAGAAGTTTATGTTATTGAGCTCCTGCCTGTCCCCCTCCCCTTGCTTCTGTTACAGGTTTATACATGAAGCCATTGAGTAAACTAGAGAGCCTGGGAAGAGAAGCTGATGTTTTTATTAATAGTCAGATGTGTAGTCACTCATCTGATGACTACATGCTTTCTTTGCATTAAATGCTTTGGTAAGCATTTATGTGCAACATAAATATCTTCACATTCCTTGTTCATGCATCCATACATCATCATTCCCCTAGACTTTCTGTACCATGTTCCAATATTTAGGGTTTTATTTGTTTGTTTGTTTGCTGCTGGTCACCTACTCAAAGCGTTAAATATTGTTTATGAATTTCAGAGAGCTATCCATAAAGTATAATTTCCGTTCTCCACTGTCTTTTAGACTTCCTCTTGAGTGGAGCCATAGGGAAGAAGTCCTTCACTTTTGACTGCTAACAGTAGAATGTACAGATATAGTCACAAATTAGGTTCTTTCTGTTTTCTCTTCCATTAATTTTGAGCAGAAGCCACAGGTGTGAACCTACAGGAAAGAAGAAAAGCAAAAGCAAAGTGAAAAAGCAAAAGCAAAAGGAGATCTAGTGCAGGAATCTATAACATCTGAACATGTAGCTTTTTTTTTTTTTTTTTAAGAGAGAGAGAGAAAGCATGTACTCAAATGGGGGGAGGTGCAGAAGGAGAAGGAGAGAGAATATCAAGCAGAGTCCATGCTGAGCGCAAAGCCCAAGTTGGGGCTTGATCTCACTATCCTGGGATCAGGACCCAAGGTGAAATCAAGAGTTGGATGCTTAACCGACTGAGCCACCCAGGTTCGCTCCCTCCACCCCCTAAACTCCTCCCCTCCTACCCTAAGGAATTACTTTAAGGAACTACTCAAGCCCATGATTTTGCTTCATTGTGTTCGTTTCCTATTTCTGTTCCAACAAGTTACCACAAACTTGGTGGTTTAAACAATACAAATTAATCTTCTTACAGTTTTATATATCAGGATTCCAAAAATTTAGGTATTGACAGGGCTGCATTTTTTTGTTTTTTTTGTTTGAAGGCTTTAGGGGAGAGTCTGTTTTCTTGCCTTTTCCAGCTTTTAGAGGCCCCTGCATTCCTGGGCTCATGGAACTGCTCTTCATCCTCAAAATCGGCAGTGACTGCTCATTCTGTCAACTCATTTTTCTGACTTTGAAACTCTTACCTTCATCTTCTTAGGACCCTTGTTGACATTGGGTCCACCTGGATAATTCAGGATAATTCTTCAATCCTTGAGATCCTTAATGTAATCACATGTACGGAGTCTTTTTCCACAAAAGATAACATAGTCACAAGCAGACTTCAGTGTGAGCCACACAGCATTCAAATGGAGAGTAATTTGTCAGTAGAAAAGGTCGTGGCCCTATTCCCCAATACTATGATTTAGGGTTTCTGATTCTCCCTGGGGTTTGTCAAAGCTCCATGAAAATTATCTCTCTAATACAGGCACTTTCAATAACAACAGGCCTCTGGGTCCTAAGGCCCATGCGGCTAGGCAGTTTGCAAGGCAGCCTGGATCTATTAAAGAGCCCTTTTTGCTCTGGGCCAGGTCAAAATTAGCAGCCTTTCGAATTACCCAAGAAGTAGATTGGAATAGGATGGCCAAACGTGATCTACATTGCCTCCAGAATCCATAAACAAGATTCTGCTGTGCTTATTTGTTGTGTATATTGTCCCTGTTTGTTGATGGTGGTTGTTGAGAGGTGACACAGTTTTTTCTTTCTGCGGCATCGGAAAACATGCCCCAGACCACTTGACTCCAAGACAATTCATCAATTTTACAGATCCCTGAATAGTGAGGGGTTTATTTGTTACCCTTTAGCATCCTCTGTTTTTAGCAAGGGTGTAGGGTGCTGGCCACTTCCTGTGTATCTGTTCTGGAATGGTCATACAACCACGAATATAATGGACCAGGGTTGTACTCTCTACAGTATCAAGACAACACATGTCCCTAGTCTGGAATATTTTATGGCAGGGGGCTGGGGAGTTGACATAGCCCCGAAAAAGACAGGAAGGGTATACTCTTGTATTTATCATGTGACAGCAGACTGCTTATGTTTTCCTTTGCTGGCAGAGATAGAGGGAAAATGCATTTCTATTTCAATAGCTGTATACCAGGTGTCAGGGTGTGTGTTAATTTTCTCCAGGGGAGATACCATATCTGGAAATGCAGCTGTGCTTGGAATCATACCTAATTATGTGGGTGATAATCGACTGTCATTCTCCTTGACACATCTGGCTTTGCACTGTCCAAATAGGCATATTAAATGGGGATGTGATACGAATTAGCACTCTTGCATATTTCAGGTTATTGATGGTGGCACTAATCTTTATAATTCCTCTAGGGGTGTGATATTTTTGTTTTGCTTTGTTTTCTAGTAAGTCAGGGTTGGGCAGGTACAATTCTAGTGACTACTACTTGGCCCTTTCTACCATAACAGTCCTACCTCAATGGATTGAAGAACCAGTTGGGGGGATTTTGATAGTTATATCTTATGTTTGTACCCTCTATATATGTTGGTTTAAGAAGAGCAAGTATAGAATGGGTCTAAGATTATACTGGAGGTGACTTGGGTTCAGACTCCATTTATCACCTGACCTCCATAAGCCCCCCATCCCATTATTTTCCAGAAACAGTTCAAAGCCAGGAAATAATAATCCCTGTAAGATTTACTACTTATTTTCCTTTTGAGAGAGTTTGAAGAAAGATTCAGGTATTTTAATGGGTTAAGAGCATTAGTCTGCAATATGTAATTCAGGTAAGGTTTTTCCCTCCCAGTTATAAAACTTTTTCTTATTATATATGTCAGTGTTTACCATATTAGTTTGGTAATCTCATTCATTTCGAAAACCACAGCCAATAAATTCCCCAGCATCTTATATCCTTGAAGACCAAATAAGAAAGGAAGTAAGTAACCCATACTGTGGGGTTTATGGCTATAGTTTTTTTCCATCATGTCTCTAAGAGTTCAAAGCTACCACTTGGCCTCTACTTATAAACAATTCCATCATTCCCACTGAGGTGAAGTAACCCAATACCATTTTTATATCTCCTACCATCATCTCCGTGTTACAGAATCTGGTAACCTTAGAGACTTTCAAGAATTCTTATGGCTCCTCATCAAAACATTTCTCCTTGTAAAGAGTGGATTTTTTTTTCAGGCTATCTGAAGAGAAGTTGGGCAGATGCATATAGTAGTTCCATTCCAACCATTCTTTTTCCCTAAAATTTTGAACCATTTGCATTAGAGTATGGAGTGATACATTGGCGTTTCATCATTAACTATTGGCCACTATTGAAACCAGAATTTATTTAATAAATTATTAAAGTGACTTTCAGGCACTTGAGCCATTGGATTATACCATGAGTTCCGGGATAAAAATCCTATAATTTTCCCAATCAGTCCTTCTCCTTTATCTAAACCCATTGTGATTTTCTTTTTTTTTTTTTTTTAACGGTTTATTTATTTATTTTTTTAAAGGCTTATTTATTTGTCAGAGAGAGATCACAAGTAGACACAGAAGCAGGCAGAGGGGTGGGGGGAAGCAGGCTCCCTGCCAAGCAGAGAGCCCGATTTGGGGCTCCATCCCAGGACCCAGGGATCATGACCTGAGTGGAAGGCAGAGGCTTTAACCCATGGAGCCACCCAGGCGCCCCCACCATTGTGATTTTCTTACAAATACTCTCTCCCTTCCCCCAGTGGAGCAATACAATTTGTTGAAGTCTTGTAATTCTTTATGTGTATAGGCTATATCCTATATTCTGTTGAAGTAGGCTTTCTGCTTATTATCCTTTTCCTTTCAAGATGTTTTTGTAACTGTAATATAGCCTTTGATTTGTTCTATTTTCTTTGTTTTAATTCTGTCGTGACCCAGTTTTGAGGCCCTGCCAGAGGCTTGTTAGTTCCCCTTTTTGAGTAGTTAAGATTTAATCAACACAACCTCTTCCCTTATCTGACCCTCACAGTGCAGGCTATATGCACCCACCCTAATTATCCCAGGACCAAGTACTAGATAACTTATCTTAGACTTTATGCCCAGGACTCCACAAAATTATTTTAATTAGCCAATCCATAGGGACCCAGGGCCAAACCTAGCCAAGCCCACCTCACTAATCATACATAAACTGCCCCCTAAGCTCCGGATGCTGGTACCCTGTCACAGGTACAGCTCCCTATGTGTCCCTGCCTAGCTATCTTCTCTGCTTGGAGCTAAATAACAGAGTTTGGCCCTCATGGACTTTTGAGTGTCTGGGTGTCATGTTGCACATCAAAGGAATCTTTAAAACATTGGCATTGTGAGTAGAATGCCGTGGCCGTGACCATTGACTCATCTATAGGCCCTTGGAGGTTAGTTCTTGGATGACTAATTGTCTATAAACCTCTGTAGGAGTGGACTGGGAGACAGTTATCCTTGAGGGCAAGCTGTCACCTGTGACTTGTTGCTTACTGTTTTGTCTACTGGTGGTGGCCCTGTCTTCCTTGCACAGATTTCCTCAGCTTGGAAATACTCAAAACAAAGAGTGCTAAGTTCTAAACTCCAGCAGCATAGATACTTACCCAGATGGATCCACCCTAGTCCTGGAGGAATGATGAATCACTTGAACCATGCTTTCCAGACTTAGCATTCCAGTGAGTTTTAGTTGCTGTCTATATTTCATAGAGTCCTATACCAAGGCCCCTCATGTCTTTGACTTTGATATTTCTTTATTATTATTTGAGAAAAAAATGGTTTGTCCATTTGTTTCTGGGAACCCCTATAGAAGAAGTTGTTGGTTGGGCTATCCCATGGTAGTGAAATGGTACCCTGGTCTCACTGGTGATGATACTCAGGTGAAGGGAGCAGCTGCCTGTCTTCTTTGTTGCCACATACCTTTCTGCTGTCACCAGCAAAATACAGGATCTCCAGACCCTCAGGAGTACTGTGGGTTATACCCTAAAGGACCAGTAGTCCAATGTTTAATCCAGAGGGAGCCCCTGGGGCAAGGGAATCACTTCCTATTTCAACCCCAACACCTGCCAAAGTTACCCAGTTGCTTGACAATACAAGACCTGTAGCCGGGTTGCTTGAACCTTAGTGAATGCCTCCCTATATTAATATGTGTATTAACATACCAAGGGACTGACAAATTCAGACAAGGGGGCTGCCTGCACTATCCCAAGGTGAGCATGCTTTAGTTCGCTAAGTGCAAATTTTAATGGAAGGTGTATTGGAAAACTTTAGAATGAGAGAAACACCTGGGCTCCTCCCCCTCCCCCATTCGTATAACCACCTAGAAGTTTTGCAAAATAAATTATCATTTAAAAAGCCAGTAAACAAAAACCACACACACAAACCTAGATGTAGGTGGAGGATACTTTAAAAATTAAAAATAAATTATAATTTGGCCCAAACAGAAATCCAAAACCAGAATAATTTATATAACATAAAGATAAAAAGGACACTGATTGGGCAGCACCTGGGTGGCTCAGTTGGTTAAACATCCAACTCTTGATTTTTGGCTCAGGTCATAATCATGGGGTCAACGGATCAAGCCCCATGTCGGGCTCCATGCTGGGCATGAAGCCTGCTTGGGATTACCTCTCTCCCTCTCAACTTTCCCCCTTCCCCCTTTGCTCCCCACCCCCACTTGCTCTCACATGCACTCACTGTCTCTCCGAAACAACAAAGGGCACTGATTGGCTTTTGGGCCCCTACAGCAGAGTTCTGAATTACATTTGACATGTGTTAAAATGTACCAATTGATAAAGCTTCATGGATTAATCAATACTGGGGTTCAAATTCCAGATACACCTGGGGATTCCACTGAATTTAAACATGATACCTCCTATAATTTGAGGAGTGTAATTACATATGGTAGAGAAAACTAAGTATACCTCATTTATAGTTTTGCCTAAATTTTCCATAGTTGTAATATCCGTTGCCCTATAATGTTCCACCCTGGTATAAAGTTGGCACAGTGAATACTAAATTAAAATTAAATTAAGCCTTTGACAATTATAAATTGGCTAACCCAACTAAGACTGTGTGGACAGCCCCATTTAAATTGGTTAAGATGGTTCAATGTAAGTTGAAACAGGACCTCCAAGAATTAAAATGTGTTATTAACACAAGATCTAATTAATGAATAGGTAATTATCCTCATTGCTTCTCCATTTGAGAGTCCAACTTTGCCTGTTCTTAAGCCTAAAAGACTGAATGGTGTCTTAAGTCAATTACTGCAAGCTTAATGCCATGTGGTCTCATTTGTTTAGATCTCCAAACCCAATATCCAATATTACGGAAGTTATTAACTCCAACTGGTAAATATTTTGCTACTGTAGATTTAGGTAATACATCCTGGTTAGTGCCTATTTTGACAACCTCTCACCTACAGTTTGCCTTGACTTCCAAAGGGATATAATATGTCTTTCATAGGCATGGGTTACCAGGTTTTGCAGGCAATATTTTAACTGCTTCCAGCTTTCTCCAGGAGGACAGGAGGGACATTGCATTAATGACATTCTCCTGCAAAAAAATGTCATTTGAAACTCTTTAAGGATTCACATGTCAATATGTTTTAGTCCTTTTTCAGTTCTGGAGGAAACATATTCCTCATTTACAAATTTTACTTACCTCACTGATACTGCTACTTATAAATGCACTATAAATGGAGTTCTTTCCAACAAATGCTGTTAAATCTGTGCAAATTAAAATCAGCAGGCATTCCCATTAGTTCCCCCAGAAGATCCTTCACTGTAGAGACTTGAACAGCTTTTTGTCACACTCCTTGAAATCTCTGGACCCCCTGAGAAAGGAGACTCTCACAGATTCTGAGCCTCTGACCCAGTGTACCCAGCTACCCATTATGTTTTGGTCCATGGAATTAGAACCATATAACCTCAGCAAGACTGCAGAGGCCTCCTTGATTCAGGATGCAACTAAACATGGGCCCTTTGGCATTTTCCACCTGCAGGAGGGGGTGATTTCCCCTTCCTCAGTCTTTGGCAAGACTCCATGTGCTGGAGGAGGTCATCCCTCCTCAATATCCCTTGGCTACCTGGATTAACTAAGTCAATAGCAAATGGGAATCCATAGAATGTATGAATGGCATTGCCACCATCACCAAATTGATGGAGCTAAGTGAAATGCAGCTGCTTTCCATCCCTTATTGAGAATTCCCTGAATAAAAATGGGCCCTAAGGTGAACACAATTGGCCAAACTTCAGAGTGCATTTTAGCACTGGCTGTCAGCCAGTGGCTCCATTTGCAAATTTTTTACAAACTTGTAGGCCAGTGCCTAAAAATTGTGCCTTTTAGGATTAAAAAGCAAAACAAAACAAACTAACAACAACAACAAAACCCTCACAACAGCTCTGGGAATCTCTTGCCCCACAGATTTATGGAAACATAAATCAAGACCACACATCTCTGCATATTCTAGGGCTACAGTGTAAGGTCTCATAGGACACTCCTTATCCCCTTGGAGTTTCAGACATTGCTAATAGTAACCAAGGGACACATGTCACTTCTCTGATTATACAGTGCTGTGCTCTTTAAAAGGATCCAGTAGAATGCTCATCTCCCTGGTAGGTCCCAGGCAGCCAGTTTAAGTGAGATTTCCTCAAACAATTCTTGTTTAAACTGCAGTCTGACAAAGGGATTCCTAAATGGCTCTCTTTCTTGCCCAAGGCCTTAGTTTCTCTTAATTCAAGACCTATTGGCTGATTTACACCTCACACCAACTATAAAAATACATTCCCTTAGTTCTTCACTCTATTTAAAATAAAAGGGGGATATGTCTCACTCTTAGTATATAGAGACTAATTATATATGAGGTTCTTTAATAACACCTGTCTCTGTATTTATGGATTTTTCATCCTGTTTCCATTCCACATGGGGCTAGAGGTTAAATAAAAAATGCATTTACTCCTGGGACCTGTTACCCAAAGACTGTCCATCTAGTATTAAACCCATGTGAACTTAAGCTTCAACCACCTAAAAAACCTCCTCATTACTCAGATTATAAGGAGTGGCTAATTAATCCACACCCTCCCTCAAAGCCCCTATAGGAAATTTAAGTGAGTTCTCTAGACCCATTCCCACAGACAGTGTAAACTATCAAAAGGAGAGATTTAAAAAACCTGGTTCATAAATAAAAATCACATCCAATAATAATAATAAAATCAATGCCATATCCCATAATTATAAAACCGGACAACCCTTCCTTGGTGATAATAGGTGCTAGAGAAAAATCAACATCAGATAACAAGAGCCTGAAGTATATACACACCATTCTGTTTACTGTTGGTCTTGTTACTTCTACTCTGTGTGCTTTCATTGGTTTGGAATCCAGAGGTCCAAACCCTGAAGTAAAGTAAGCCATTATTTCAACCAAATATGGCAAATGCTAAGGCCCACATGCTATCAAGTTTTGTTAATCCAAGGACTGTGGACCAAAGACCTTGCTAACTTGCCTTTTAGTCACCAAATTGACAAATAAGGCTTAGAGCCCATGGTTATTTGTTCAGGTGGAGGGTCTCTCTGAAGAAAGGCTCAAAGAACTACCAGTGCTTTGACTGCAGTCTTTTGGGACCTTAAGCAGGGCACCTACATGAGCTACTTCTTACTTACAGCTGTAAACTCTAAGATAATATATTTGTGTTGTTTTTGGATGCCAAGTTCAGGGTAAATTACTATGAAATCAGTAGGTAATTCAAATTATATATATAAATATGTATAGGTACACACACACTTTATATATATTGAAGAGATGAAATGGAGAGAGAAGAATATATTCAGAAATACACATCATATTTTAAAAATATTTATAGACATATTTATTTAATAAACACTCCCAACAGTTAAGGTTCTCAGTTACCTAGTCATTCTGGCTAGATAAAGCAAGATAGAAACTTTTTAAACACTTAAAAACAATGAAAAGGATTTGGGGAATTTCAGAGTCTCCAAAAAGTCTAGACAGAAAGCAATAGTCATTATATGGGAAATAGTCTATAAATATACATGGGGCTTTGTAACAAAAATGGCAATTAAACAAAAAAAAAGGTCATTCAAACTCTAATACTTCCTATATTCTTAGACCAGGAGTTACTGTTAAATGTCACAAATAACATTTTTTCATGAAATGCTTTTCCAAAAATTAAGCTTAATAACATTAAGTCTTTTTTTCCCTAATTTCCAGCATCAGAGAACTCCACCATCTTTATAATAAGACATTTCAGGATATTCTAACCCAAACAGAATTAGTAGAAATATACAAGATAACATTTGTGTAAAAATACTTTCCAACCAGTAAAATCTAGATGATATATATTACGGGATCTTCAAAATGGTCCTAAATTACAGATGCAGAAATTAGCTTTATATACATTGTAATAACTAATAATTATAATATTAAATTACACTATAAAGGTATGGAATTCAGACTCTCAGTTTACATGTTTAGAGAGCTAAATATAAGTAGCTGTATGTTTTGGATCTCAGTACAGGAAAAAAAAAATGAATTCCAAACCTGTAAGACATTAGTTTGAAATGATTTTTCTCCCTTTATTTTAAGATTCTTAGCACATCTCCTTTTTGTAACAAGATTGGAGTTACAGTCTTTTCATTTTGCATCATAGCATAAGCCAGTGCATTGTTTTCAGAACCATAATTCCTAGCCATGTACTTTGCCTATGGATTCACTTGAGAAATCTCATTCTTTTCATATTCTGAAGTTTGCTCTGACCTACATATAATGTATTAAGACTAATAATGAAAACATCTAAAAAGGAAAGCATTCCAAGGTAATATTTCTTGGGAGATGAATTAAGTTATTAAGTTGTTAATGAGGATTAAAGCTCTTCATCCTTTACTCTTTCGGGGAATAGGGCAGTGATAACATGTCTTCTGTGGTTCAAGGATAAAGCTGTATGTATATATGTATGTACATATATATATATATATTTTTAAGAGGGTCAAATAAGTTATAATTAAATGATTCTTTGAACTTGCAGGATGGTGGTTTGACTTACAAAGAGATGGGATAAAGTCTAAAAATAAAGCAAAGAAAACCTTCTTCAGGTATCTCAAGGAGAAATTTGTGTAGGCTGGATAAACCGTCTGATACCTATCTTTGCATCAGGTGAGAAGCAAAAACACATATATGCTGCAAATGAAATAGGGCAGTAGGGTGTGTGTGTAAACTTTTATAGTACAAAACCTCATGAAAATGACATGAGTAAGGAAGGTAGTGGTATCAGAAATAACCAGATTGTCTCAGTTGAGGTACTTGATAAATATAAAATCACCAGTTTTTGTGCAGTTATACCATACAACATTCAAATGTAACATACCAAACTTCCCTTGGGTGTAACCATCTTATGCTAAACATGGGCCCACGTGCACTACAGTAACATAGCTTCATGATCTTACTTAGGTTTGGCAAAGCAGAGGCAGTGCCTATTACAGTTTCAAATGATTACCTGGTGAAAACATTTTTTAAATATTCATTTATTTATTTTAGAGAGAGAGAGATTGAAAGTGAGAGCAGGGGGAGGGGCAAAGGGAGAGGAAGAGAATCCTCAAACAGACTCCCCTCTGAACAACGAGCCCAGCACAGGTTTTGATTCCAGGATCTAGAGATATGACCTGAGTTGAAATCAAGAGTCTGATGCTTAAACTGACTAAGCTGCCTAGGTAACCAACCCCCCCTTCTTTTTTTAAATAGGCTCCACTCCTAGCATAGAGTCCAGTGCAGGGCTTGAATTTAGCTGCATAAGATCAAGACCTGAGCCGAGGGGTGCCTGGGTGGCTCAGTTGGTTAAGCTCCCGACTCTTGGTTTTGACTCAGCTCATTGATCTCATGGGTCCTGGGATGGAGCTCAGAGTCAAGCTTTGTGCTCAGCAGGGAGTCTGCTTGAAGAAGATTCTTTCTTTCTGCCCCTACCCGCAATAAAAAAAATGAATCTTAAAAAAAAGTCCTGATTCGAGATCAAGAGTTGGACATGTAACTGACCGAACCACCCAGGCACCCCGAAAATATTTTTACTTAAAAAACTTAGTGGCTCAGTGGGTTAAAGCCTCTGCCTTTGGCTCGGGTCATGATCTCAGGGTCCTGTGATCAAGCCCCGCATCAGGCTCTCTGCTCAGCGGGGAGCCTGCTTCCCTCCTCTCTCTCTGCCTACTTGTGATCTCTCTCTGTCCAGTAAATAAATCTTAAAAAAAAAAAAAAAACTTATTCAAAGAAATAGATGAGTGCAACATTTCCTTTATAAGATTCAAGTGAATAAGTTTTATAGCTCTAGGGGCTTGCTGATAACATCCAGTCTCCGGACTTACCTTATCCTTTGGGTTAAATGTTGAGATAGACGAAATTCTAAGATGATTTCCTGTGACCCACACTTTTATATAATCCCTTCCCCATGAAGGGTAGGCAGAACTGTGAATGTTATGGAGTGTCACTTCTATGATTAGGTTAATAATTAGCTAACTTTTTATTAGTCCAATAGAACATTAATCATGTGACATCTTAAATGAAGGTGCAGTGTTGAAAGAGTCTTCTGTTAAACAGGAGGTAGGGAACAAATGGCTAGATTATAAACTACTCATAGAACTGCACATATAGAGCCTTTGTTCCACAGCCACAAGGAAATAATCTCTGCCAACACACTGGCAGAGCTTGGAAGAGTACTGAGCCTCAAATGGAACAGCAGCCCCAGTTGGTGCCCTAATTTTCACTTGGTGAGAACCTGAACTGAGAAACCTTATAACTCATGCCAGGACACCTAATCCATGGAATCTTATGAGATAATATTGGATTTTCTCAGCTACTAAATGTGTGGTAATTTGTCATACAGCAGTAGAAAAATAACACAGTAGTGTCTTGCAAAACAATAACCGGTGTTCTAGAAATAATTGGTAATAACAAAAACTAAATTTCTCTTACAGAGTATGGATGAAAAATTTGAATTTCTGTAGTTCTTAGCTCAGTAACATAACTGAGTAAAGAGAGCAGACTATAGAAGGCAATAGGGAATTGTAGGATGTCTGCCTAACTGAAGGATCAACTCTACTTCAGCAAGTGGCAATGGTGTTAAATGTAACCAAATATTACATTTCTTAAAACAAACTAAAGAAATCTAGGTTTTTGTTTGTTTCTTTTTTTTATAATGTGAAATCAGTTGCCAATATGCTCCTCCCCCGAGGGGGAGGGGGAATCTGCGTGAACCAAACAGAAGTCAACAGGGCAGGATTTTGTAACCTGTGGTATAACACTTAAGAATAAATGTATTTTTCCTACCACCTTAACTCCCACCCCCATTGCATCTCCATTTCCTCATATCAGGGAGATCATGTGGTAGTTGTCTTTCTCCAGTTGACTTATTTCGCTAAGCATAATACGCTCTAGTTCCATCCATGTCGTTGCAAATGGTAAGATTTCATTTCTTTTGATGGCTGCATAGTATTCCATTGTATATATATACCACTTCTTCTTTATCCATTCATCTGTTGATGGACATCTAGGTTCTTTCCATAACTTGGCTATTGTGGACATTGCTGCTATAAACATTCGGGTACACGTGCCCCTTTGGATCACTACGTTTGTATCCTTAGGGTAAATACCCAGTAGTGCAATTGCTGGGTCATAAGGTAGCTCTATTTTCAATTTTTTAAGGAACCTCCATGCTGTTTTCCAGAGTGGTTGCACCAGCTTGCATTCCCACCAACAGTGTAGGAGGGTTCCCCTTTCTCCACATCCTCGCCAGCATCTGTCATTTCCTGACTTGTTCATTTTAGCCATTCTGACTGGTGTGAGGTGGTATCTCATAAAACAAACTGAGGGGGGTGGGGGGAAGAGGGGTTGGGTGAGGGTGGTGGGGTTACATCATATGTTTAAATAAAGCTTAAAGTAAAAAAAAATTATTATTACACACACACACAAAAAAAAGAATAAATGTATTTGCTTAAGTTCTCCTTTTTAAGATCATCTTTGTGACCGTTTGTCCATATATTAAACCCTTCTACTTTCTGTCTCATTCACTTACTTTTTTCCCTCTACATTCATTTATTGATAAAAGAAAAACTCATTGAGCATCTTCTATGCAACAAAGCTATTTAATACATAATGTACAAAGAAAAAAAAATCCCACCCCACATAAGGTTTATTTTACCAACACTATCTATGGAAAAATAATTGAAATGTATGCAATGTAAATATTAATAAGACCTTTAAGGGGAAAAAATCAGTGAAGAAATTATGGAGAAAATGTAAGATTAGAGATGGGTGGTGGAGTGGAGAAAGACTGTTTCATGTGCATGTACTTTATCCTAGGGAGTTTACTACGTGGTAGACCAACAAGGGCAAGGATGAAATGTTTACTCTCAAAGAGCTTATTATTTATAGTTAACATAGAGGCAATCAGACTATATTCTAGTAAGTATCTGTGATGCATGACAGCATACAGCATAGGGTATTATGCAAACATGCAGGAATGCCAGAAGGAGACTTGGAAAGTTCCTAAAAATGTGTGGCTTTTGGAAGTTTGCTAGGCATTTTAATTAAATAAGCTATAGTTTGACCCTTCTGAGATCCTATGATTTATTTTTTTATTTACTTTTAAAGATTTTATTTATAACAGAGAAAGATAGTGAGAGAGGGAACAGAAGCACTGGGGAGCTGGAGAAGGAGAAGCAGGATCCCCACTGAGCAGGGAGCACAGCATGGGGCTCAGTTCCAGGTTGCGGGAATTACGACCGGAGCCAAAGGCAGTGGCTTAACTACTAAGCCACCCAGGCACCCCATGAGTTCCTATGATTTAATTTGAAGATCCCCTGTAGTCTCATAATGAAAATCTTTTCAGATTCTATATTAGAATTCAACCTATAAAACTTGAGCTCTCTACAATAGTCCATGATAAGTAATTGTCCCCTTTCATATGAAGTCATGCCTAGAAAGACTTTTCATATGTATCAAACATGGAGATTGGTTCTGAATTTTGCAACTTTCCTAGAAGTACAAGAGTTCTAAAAATCTCCATTTTTCGGAATCATTTGAATACAAAGGTGACCTTAGATGCTTCAAATATGTTTTCCTGAAGTCGGACCTGCACATTGTCAGGATCCTTTAAGCTGTGGTAGGGAATGAGGAGATAGAAAGGATATAGTTGTGGTGGAGTAAATGATCACTCCAGGAAGAAAAGAATCACACCCAGAAAGGAACCTGCTGTGTTTAGGATGGCGATGAAACAGGGTTTAAATACTAGTGAAATTCAGTAAAGAAGGCACAGAGTTTGCCAGAGTGACCTAAACATGTCAGTTTTCAGAAAACTCTGCTAAAAGTTTACAAAAATAAATTCAGTGTTTTTCTCCTTGGAAATTATGGGCTGTGTGTCTTGGTGATGGTGGCCTATGAAGTAGTCTGAGAAGGAAAAAAGGAAGCTCAGGAGCTGCACCAGCTCCCCTGCCCCAGGTTGGCTTCTTTGTATCAGAGTTGCTCCACACAGTGGCTACACAAAGATTGGTGCTATAAACAAACATTCTCTACTGTAGCAATAGAGGAGGAATCCATAGAGTGGCAAAGCTTGAAAACTTTGTTTCCTACTCTATCCTTTCTGAGGAACCTCTTGAAATAGTACAAGCAGATTCAGTTAATTCAAACTTGAGTAACAAAAATGGAGTGTACTTTCAGTAAAGATAGAGTTATATGGACAAAAATTTGATGAGAAAAAATACAAAGTGTGAATTTGTTTTTGTCCTGTATATACTGCCTTTCAAAGATGGTCCTTGCTAGAAACCAGGGAGGTTATTTTCAACCGCAGTGCTTAGCAGTAAATGAATTACAAGTTAGGTGACTGGTAATCACAACCTTCTTTTTTTTAGAGATATTTTATAGTAAATTGTGGCCATGTTAAAAGTTATCATGTGTTTGTCTCTCAATTTAACAATGTTGTTTACACTTCCTAAAACACTCTCTGTATCTTCTACAAATATCTGAAGTTTTCTGACCCCAAAAGCAAAGAGGAAATTATTGGTCTGTTGAAAGAAAAAAAACAGCAGGATGAATTAAATTGCTTTTCTAAAGGACAACACAAAATAATTACATAGTAAGGGGTTAAGACCTGGAACAAATTTAGCACGATATAATGGTTAAATGTTGTCCTCTAACTATAATATTGGGGATTAAGATAAAAGTAAGCCACTCATTATCTATAATTGGTCATTTTTCAGAAAATAAATTAATGCTTTTTAAAAACTATTACTTGGGTACAACTGTTAAATTTTGTTTCCTTGTTAAAAAAAAATAAGTGCCAAAGATGGTCAGTAGAAATAAGCTATCTCTTTCTTCTCTTTATGTAATTTTCCATGGTGAAACTTTAAACATTGTTCCAACTCTCTTTTACCTGGAGTTGAGCATGTACATAATGAAATAGTATATTTGGATTGATTTCACCAGTTAACTTGGTGAAATTCCCAGTTGATTTTTGTCACTCAATTCAGACTAATTTGTCAGCCAGTTTCTTACAAGTTGAAGCTTTTTACTGTGAAGAGATCAAAATTATCTTTCCTTCATGTTATTCAAGTTCTTATTAGTAAGACATATTCAATTCATATGCTATTTTCTTATCAGGGGTATGCCTACCTTTCTCATCTTTCCTCCCAAGGATAGTACCCTTATGATGGTAGAGATAAAGACTGTGGTCCAAAACTATGTCTCTGTTGAATTTACTGCATAATGGGTGGTCATAATTGCATCCTAGTGACTTTACAGTGGGGACTCTTCATCATGTGACTATTATTACCAGGTCTTTTGGATATCATGTTAGCACTCACTGCAGAAGTCCTGGTGCTTGCTTGCCTTTTTCCTTCAAACATGAGGTTTCTGTGTTTTGTTGTTTTTCTTGGTTGACCTCATATTATCAAGCACTCACTAATTCTCTCTGCACAGTTGTGTCCTTTGTGTGGCACACTAGTCTCTTGCATACCAGATGGAGCCTATGGGAGATCAAACTACCAGTACTACTTATTAATTAGTCTCCATCTACACTCTGATTTTTCTGTTACTCCCCAACATTGCTGGATGCAGTGGGTACATGGAGTCCCAGCTTATATTTTCCTATGTCTGTTTGTTTTTTCCCCCACCTAACTGGGTGTCTTTGAATACTATAATCATCTTATTTGTTTTATTTCCAAAGTCTCTCCATCCTGCTATACATTTTCTCTTTTGTTTTGCCTTTGGAAATGTCCCGTACATTAGAGTTTCCCTTTTCTGCTTAGTGCCACACTGAGATTGACTAACTCAGACCTAATGGTGAAATGACTGCAAAGAAAAAAGAATCAACTGATTATAGTAATTTTCTAACACATCAAAGTTCACTATTTCAACAAGATTCCCCAAGTAAACTTCAGATTTTCACTTGAAATTACCTTGTCTCAAGATTATTAGGCTCTAATAATCCATTATTCTTTCTTACTGCAGTAGGTTGTAGTGCTCAGTTCCTGAATTTAATGGTAAGGGTTTGAAATGGAGCAGACACACAAAATAGAAGAAAAATATGAATGTCATTATAATACATTGCATAGTCAAGGAATAATAGTTATTAGCCACGTTTTCTCTTAAATTTAATTTACTTTTCTTGAGTCATTCATCTTAATCAACCCAGTTTAAATAATTATCAGATAATATCTGAGTGGGCTCAGTAACTCAGGATTTAGAAAGGCAATGCAGAATTTGTTAAGAATGACAATTATGATTAGGTAATAAATGATATACAGTTTACTAATGACTAACAAAGACCCAAATTAATAAATGTCAAATTAAAATTTTATACGTGTAGCTCTGCTAATAGCATGAAATCCTTAAACACTAGAGAATTGCTAAAACTCTTTGGTAAGTGTGGGTATAAATATTGGTTTAAGTTGGGATCCTCTCCTTTTTTTGTTTTGAGTTGCAGTATTTATTGATCTTTTGAACCCCTTGCATTCAAATCTCCTCTGTCGGTTCATATCTACTATTTCTTTGTGTTAATACCTTGAATAACAATTATATAGCATACTAATCTGTCCTCATTTACATCAAGTACATACTCTAAATATACTATGTTCAGTTACTAATTTCCTAGGATAAAAAAATGTTCTTTTCCTTCTAGTTAATATGCAGTTCTTTTCATTCAAGGTAGAATAAAAGATCAGCTTTCTTTAAATTAGTCCAAAACCCGAAGACTACTAACTACAACTGCTTCTTACTGGAAGTTATATATCCATCTTTCCCACATACAATTGTTCACATAGAACACAGTGACTTACTGGAGTGGCTTGGATCTCTGTCTTTTTATGTCTCTCTGATCTGTTCTTTAAAAGGAATCTCATTGCAGACAGTCTTCTGGCCCTAACATGTTCGCAGTAAAGTAGTAGTTAATATTCCCTCTGGCTCCAGAAGCTGAGTTACATTGTTCAGATTGCTTGCCTTCATTCTGACATTCAATTCCTACTGGAATTTGGCAAATATCTAAGATATGGCATACTGTTATTTTTATACTTGTTTGTCTAGAGAAGTATATTTGAGCTTATATGTCAGCGATACTGTTAATAATTGAAGATTTCAATTAGTCAAATATATATTGCATACTTGATGGAAATATATTTTAGGTTTATATATTTGCTTTTCTTATTCAACTTTTTTGATGTCATATACAATGCATAGAATGGAATTAAAATATTTTATGTGAATTTATATTTAAACACAAACAGCATAGTGCATAGTTACCATTTTTGGGAAAAAAATTACAAGTTTGCGTTTGAAATTTTCTCCTGTTTGGAATTCTAAAACTTTCTTTTTATTTAAAATATTTCAGTGTTTTCCAAATGAAAGAAGATGTAGAAAATGTAAAGCAAAGAAGCAGTAATAATTGAAATATATCATTCATATACCAATTTGTAAAATTAAATTTTGATAGTGTCACATCTAAAACTGTAACCTGGAAGTAAATGTCTGAAAAATATTCTGTGCTATTAAGTAGTTGTTTTATAAATAAGCATAGTGCCAAATCACCTTTTTGTTGGTCATTAATTACCATTAGTACATATATTTAAGGGGAGAGGATAATCTAAAAACAATTAGAAAGTATTCTGCAGCTGATGACAGCTAGTGATGACTCACTATTGAGATTTTGCCCTGAAAATTATTCATTTAATATATATTTCTCTAGAAAAACACTTTTTAAATGTGATTTTTAGGGATGCCTGGGTGGTTAAGATAAGCATCTGCCTTCGGCTTGGGGCATGATCCCAGGGTCCTGGGATCGAGTGCTGCATCGGGCTCCTTGCTCAATGGGGTGTCTGCTTCTCCTTCTGCCTGCTGCTCTCCCTGCTTATGCTCTCTCTCTCTCTCTCTTCTGTCTCTGACAAATAAATAAAATCTTTTAAAAAATGTGATTTTTACTTTTGAGAGTGCATTTAAATTTATCCAAAATGTTGTGGCAGTGGAAATTCTTAAAGAGATGAAAAATTAGTGGACGTGCACCTGAGAGTATCAACTGCCTTCAAGACCAGTTTATGTACAAAGGCTGTTTTGGAGATTCCTCAGATACCTACTATCTATCCAAATAAGTTTCACATAATTTCTTATTATAGGATTACTTTAAATCAGATCTTTAAACCAAACTGCATAGTCTGTGAGATCCACATACAGTAATTCCAAGAGATTATTTTTCTAAATTTTATTATTCTCTATTATGCAGCAGTTTATTGGTTACTTTGCAATGACAGAAATTCTGCAGCAAAAATGATCTTTGCATGAAACAGAATGCTAAAACATTTTGGGGAATAAAAGAATTCCTATAAATGTTTAAATAAAAATTTTATTGTTAGAGAACACTTTGCCCATATTAACATCTGTTCCTATTTGGGGAGATTTTCTTCTTGGCAAGGTAGGACCTTATCCGTCCAATGGTTCTCAACCAGTCCCAGAATGTGTGGAGAGCCGCTCAAAGAGCTCATCACTCTGCACTTGTTCGCACCTGTTCAAGCTGCTCAGCCCAATTTTAAACTACAGAGTGAAAGCAGAATAATACACGCAAGGGGCTGTAATTCTGCAAAAAGGAATCATATTATGTATCCCTTGTTGACAAAATTCGCGAATACCCCACATAATATGATAGTAAAAAGAAAAATCATTGGATTTATCATTGCAGTCTCTAAATCTTTAGGACCATATAGTGCTGTTGGAATTTTCTAAAGTGAATCTGTAAGTATAATTAATTATTAACCCAAGTTAAATGCTTCATATACTGTATTTCTACTGACTCAGATCAGTCATCCTATGACAGACTACTTCATCTATCAGTTAGGGAATGATGTTTGCTTTCACTAACCCAGCGATTTTCTGTAAGTCATTGATCAAAATTCCTGATCAGTTTTGTTTCTGTCTTTAATACTGAGGCCTGCAGGAATCAAGGACAGAATGTGAGTCAGAATTCAGGAATCCAAAGGGACCTTATTTATTAGTATTTCTGTCTTGGGAGGCGGCACACGAAAGGCTAATTGGGCTCAGAGTCTGAGGAAACAAAGATTCACTCTTACAAAGTGCAGATTTACACAATTCCATGGATTCTCAAAGGATACCTTGGACCTATAAAAGGCTCTGTACCTAAAACATTCTTCTTTTTCCACATCACTCTTCTTATTCGCACAGTATGAGGAAACCACTGTTTTATTTGTTAAAATATTTTATCTTGAGAAAGTATAAAAATTCACAAGGAAACAAAGTTTGGTTTATTTGAGAAGGAATTTGGCTCCTACAGCCCTGATTAAACTGCCAGTCTTTGGGAAATACACAGTGGTTAGCAAATAATACAATGAATTCAGATATTCACAAACAGGGCCAATAAAATACAAATTCAAAAAAATGTAATCACTCATATGTTTCCCTAGCTTCCAAACAAATCTTAGAATTGATCTTTAATTCTATTTAAGCAGAAAAGTGAGGTAACCAGTAGGAACGGCCAGCAAGAGTTACAGAAATCTGAATATTGCTGCTGCCAATATTTACTTTTAATAAAATTTGCTGAAGGCTAAGTTTTACAAAATTCCCATTATACAACCTTGAAACTTGGAAATCCATCTTGATGTTGGTTTTCAGCCCATGTGTCTCTCAGAAATGAAATGATTTGTTACTTAGGATAGCTAATCTGTTGCAAATAAAGCAGTACTGGTCTTGGTGATGGGGCACTAGGTACCACTAAAAAGAAAATTTGTTGGGAAATCATGTCTTTTAAGATGGAAAATACAAAAATACAAATCTTGTGAGGAGAGAACCTTGATAGTTGTTGTACCCAGTCCAAAGCATTGTGCCCATGCATTGTCCCTTCTTATCTATATTTTTAACTGTTTTGTGTTGTCATTATTATTATTGGATAAATGAATTGATGCTAGAAGACACTCATTTTTAAAATTTAATTTAATCTTTTTTCAGTGTTCCAAAATTCATTGTTTATGCACCACACCCAGTGCTCCATGTAGTACATGCCTTCCTTAATACCCACCACCGGACTCACCCAACCCCTCACCCCTCTCTCTTCCAAAACCCTCAATTTGTTTCTCAGAGTCCACAGTCTCTCATGGTTTGTCTCCCCCTCTGATTTCCCTCAACTCACTTCTCGTTTCCATCTCCCCGTGTCCTCCATGTTATTCCTTGTGCTCCACAAGTAAGTGAAACCCTATGATAATTGACTCTCTCTGCTTGACTTATTTCACTCAGCATAATCTCCTCCAGTTCCGTCCATGTTGATACAAAAGTTGGGTATTCATCCTTTCTGATGGAGGCATAATACTCCATTGCATGTATGGACCATATCTTCTTTATCCATTAGTCTTTTGAAGGGCATCTTGGTTCTTTCCACAGTTTGGTGACTATGGCCATTGCTGCTATAAACATTGAGGTACAGATAGCCCTTCTTTCCACTACTTCTGTATCTTTGGGGTAAATACCCAGTAGTGCAATTGCAGGGTCATAGGGAAGCTCTATTTTTAATTTCTTAAGGAATCTCCACACTGTTTTCCAAAGTGGCTGCACCAACTTGTGTTCCCACCAACAGTGTAAGAGGGTTCCCCTTTCTCCACATCCTCTCCAATACTTGTTGTTTACTATCTTGTGGATTTTGGCCATTCTAACTGGTGTAAGGTGGTATCTCAATGTGGTTTTGATATGAATCTCCCTGATGGCTAATGATGATGAACATTTTTTCGTGTGTCTGTTAGCCATTTGTAAGTCTTCTTTGGTGAAGTGTCTGTTCATGTCTTCTGCCCATTTTTTGACATGATTATCTGTTTTGTGTGTGTTGAGTTTGAGGAGTTCTTTATGGATCTTCGATATCAGCCCTTTGTCTGTAGTGTCATTTGTGAACAACTTCTCCCAATCCGTGGGTTGCCTCTTTGTTTTGTAGACTGTTTGCTTTGCTGTGCAGAACCTTTTGACCTTGATGAAGTCCCAAAAGTTCATTTTTGCTTTTGTTTCCTTTGCCTTTGGAGGCAGACATATCTTGAAAGAAGTTGCTGTGGCCAATGTTGAAGAGGTGACTGCCTATGTTGTCCTCTAGGATTTTGATAGACCCCTGCCTCACGTTGAGGTCTTTTATCCATTTTGAGTTTATCTTTGTGTATGGCATAAGA
The DNA here is from genome assembly GCA_003697995.1 of Taxidea taxus jeffersonii. Lineage (NCBI taxonomy): Eukaryota > Metazoa > Chordata > Mammalia > Carnivora > Mustelidae > Taxidea > Taxidea taxus. The sequence continues at coordinate 20,738 of ML111500.1, read as the reverse complement.
CAATAGTCAAGTTTCATTCTTCTACACACAGCTGTCCAATTTTCCCAGCACCACTTTTTGAAGAGACTGTCTTTTTTCCACTGTGTATTTTTTTTCCTGCTTTGTCAAAGATTATTTGACCATAGAGTTGAGGGTCCATATCTGGGCTCTCTACTCTGTTCCCTTGGTGTATGTGTCTGTTTTTATGCCAGTCCCATGCTGTATTTGTGATCACAGCTTTGTAGTAAAGCTTGAAATCAGGCAATGTGATGCCCACAGTTTTGCTTTTCTTTTTCAACATTTCCTTAGCAATTCGGGGTCTCTTCTGGTTCCAGACTAATTTTAGGATTGTTTTTTCCAGTTCTTTGAAAAATGCTAGTGGAATTTTGATTGGGATGGCATTGAAAGTATAGATGGCTCTAGGCAGTATAGACATTTTGACAATGTTTATTCTTCTGATCCATGAGCTTGGGATGCTCTTTCATCTTTTTGAGTCTTCTTTCTTTCATGAGTGTTCTGTAGTTCTTTGAGTATAGATCCTTTACCTCTTTGGTTAGGTTCATTCCCAGGTATCTTACGGTTCTTGGTGCTCTAGTAAATGGAATCAATTCTCCAATTTCCCTTTCTATATTTTCATGGTTAGCATATAAGAAAGCAACTGATTTCTGTACATTGATTTTGTATGCTGCCACATTTCTGAATTGCTGTATGAGTTCTAGTAGTTTGGGGGGGGTGGAGTCTTTTAGGTTTTCCATATAAAGTAAGATATCATCTGCGAAGAGAGAGAGTTTGACTTCTACTTTGCCAGTCCCATGGCAAATTTGAATACCTTCTTTCTTTTTGTTGTCTGATTGTTGTTGCTAGGACTACTAGTGCTATGTTGAACAAGTCCTAATAGTGTTGAACAAGTACTAGGACTTCTAGTACTGTGTTGATGACGAGAGTGGACATCCTTGTCATGTTCCTGATGTCAAAGGGAAGGCTGTCAGCTTTTCCCCATTGAGGATGATATTCACTGTGGGTTTTTCATAGATATATTTTATGAAGTTGAGGAGTGTTCCCTCTATCCCTGTACTTTGAATCGCTTTAATTAGGAATGCATGCTGTATCTTGTCAAATGCTTTTTCTGCATTCGTTGAGAGAGGACCATGTGGTTCTTCTCTCTTCTCTCATTGATTTGTTTGATCACATTGATTGATTTGCGAATGCTGAACCACCCTTGCATCCTATGGATAAATTACACCTGGTCATGGTGGATGATCTTTTTAATGTGCTGTTGGATCCTATTAGCTAGGGTCTCGTTGAGAATCTTGGTATCCATATTCATCAGGGATATATATTGGTCTGAAGTTCTCCTGTTTGGTGGGGTCTTTGCCTGGTTTGGGGATCAATCAGGGTAATGCTGGCTTCGTAAAAAGAGTCTGGAAGTTTTCCTTCTGTTTCTATCTTTTGGAAGAGCTTCAGGAAATAGGTATTATTTCTTCTTTGAGAGTTTTGTAGAATTCTCCAGGGAATCTGTCATGTCCTGGGCTCTTGTTTTTTTGGGAGGATTTGATCACTGCTTTAATCTCGTTACTAGATATTGGTTCAGGTTGTCAGTTTCTTCCTGATTGAGTTTTGGAAGTTTCTAGGTTTCCAGGAATGCATCCATTTTGTCTAGGTTGCTTAACTTACTGGCATATAACTGTTGATAATAATTTGTTTATTCTTTCTATTTCCTTGGAGAACACTCATATTTTAACAAACACATATAGTAATAAACAAAAAATAATTGTGTAAAAAGTATGTTTAATTGCATATAACTGTTGATAATTTCTGATTATTCTTTTTATTTCCTTGGAAAACACTCATATTTTAACAAACACATATAGTATTAAAAATAATTGTGTAAAAAGTATATTTAATTAAAATGGAATATTTCTTTACATACCAAATATTTATAAATATTTCTTATGTTGGGTCAAGGAGCTGGTTCAATCTATAATTATAAAAGTATTTCTGGAGACCTCCCTGTACTTGGTCTCTAGCATTCACTCACATCCTCTTTACATCACACTATGGAGCTGATGGCAATTTTGGGCAAATATGAAACTAGAATTAATAATTATTCTTTGTTGAAAAAGAAAAATAATCATTCTCTGCCAGCATACCCCAAATTCTTCAATAGATCATTATTTCGAAAAGACCTCCCATTTGAATTATACTGCTCTTTTAGTATCTTGAAGCAAAAATATCTACCAGTGTAGCACTCTGTGATTTAAAAAGCATTTCAGATGAATCATTGTATTTTTTTCATATTTAGACAAGAAGCAGACAGTATAGGAATTAGATTATCATTTAAATACAAATCAATAATCGAGGACATCAAGGCTCACAATTACTAATTATATGAACCACATCAGTATTCCTTATTTTAAAAACATTTTATTTTTAAGTAATCTCTGCACCCAGTGTAGGTCTTGCACTCATAACCCCAAATTGAGAGTCACATGCTCTATGAACTGAGCCAGCCAAACACTCCAACTTCAGTATTCCTTAATGCAAGAATTAGAAGAGTGATCATACCATTCTACCAGTTCTAGACTAAATTATGTGCTTCCCAGTGATGGAAAATAGCTATAACTATGGAGATACATAAATGGTTAATGATAAAAAACAATAGTTTATGTTCCATAAAAGTATAAAGATTTTCAGTATTCCTATTTCATTTTTATGTGCACTTAATGACATTACGTATTTATTCAGCATAATCTTCATTTACAGGTGAGTAGGTGTGGACACTCTTTCCATATGCCTCCTTTATTTTCTGCAGCATTCACTTTATTGTCTGCTGCCTTTAAAAACATATGGCTGTTCTGAGCACTATCACTGCTCCCTCCCTTTCAGCTATCGACTAATTTCTGAAGACTGTTACTGCATATCATGTTAATGCATATCATGATTCCCTGTTGTTAGACAAATTCATAAAATCCTACGGTATTGCTGAAGTGAAATGTTTCTCCAAAATATATTTTTATCTAATAATTTAGAAGCATCATTCTATTTATTGTATAGCTTGCATTATGTAATTATAAATTACATGAATTTGTATATCATATAAATTCATGTAAATAATTAAATAATACTAATTAATGATTAATTATAAAAAATGAATTTTAATTTTGCTGAGGCGTTTTGAAAGCATATATTTGTCACAAAATCTCACTTTTATTCATTTTTTTTGTGTGTGTATGTTTTGTACAGTGGCTGTTTTATAGGATTATTTTTCTCAAGTTAACATAAGGTTTTAATTTTCTTAAATACATGTTGCAAGAATATTTTGTTCTTTTATTATGTAAGTGACACAAGCATTCCAAGTGAATGTGTCCATATGTCTGACAAGTTTTCCAAAGAGTACTTAAAGAATCAGTTTATGTGGGAATTTGTTGGAAGAAGAATAAGACAAATTTTTGGTGCATTAGGTTAAAATGGGATTGAGTAGAAAACATCATCTGTCTCAGATTGTAGACATGGATGAAACTATGTCCATCTCATAATTTTAAGGGGTGTTCTATTTCCCAGAGAGAATTTATAAGACACAAGATTCCAAGCAGCACTCTTTTATGGGTAAAAAGAGACACATTCCACACTGTCATAGAGCACTAAATGGGCTGGCAGAAGACCAAAGAAAATTATCAAGGATATCAGGAAAGGTGATAATAATCACCAAACTTACTGGTGCACAGTGGCAAAAGGTGGGACAGGTGTGTTAAATAGCATTAGAGGAAAGATACCAAGTCAGAAAACCAGGTAACTGAGTTGGCTTTTTATAAGGCAGGACTAAATCAGTCATGTTTTGATTCAGAATTTCACAATGCAGTTAGAATTTTGCTTCCTTTTCAGTTCTTTATTTCTGTTTAGTTTGAGGCTTGTACCCCTTATGATAGCAAAAAAAAATGTGTTAATTTTAGTCCTTAAGACACCTTATCAATCTGTCCCTAGAATAATTCCTACCTTCTCAGAAAATGATTGAAACTTGCTATGATTCAACTAGATAAGGTCAGATGTAAACCCCATAAAAACGCAGTGTTGTCAGATAAGCAGACAGTTCTCTTTAGCTTAACCTAGGTAAAGGGCTTCACACCTTGAACCAGGAGTAGAGTAGCTTTTCTGGAAGATATTTAGTTCCTAGAGTGGATTTGGTTGGGACAGGGGTGAGAGGGTGGTGGCAAAGCATCAAGAAGACGGAGAAGTTCATTGTTGCCAAAGGGCAACCATCAGTTATCTACTATATAGTCGCGCAAATTTGTTGATGAGATAATGCTCACCAACATAATGTAGAGTCATTTACACATTGTGTGGTCACTATTAAGCAATTCTTTTTCAGTGATGATGATGTGATATTCTTAGGATGTGAATTTACAATATACAAATGCATTTGGGCAGCTAAACCAACTTCTAGGTGACCTTGGACTTGAGTATTGGTATCTAATTCTGGCTTCCTTCCTAACAATATAGAAAATACTGATTTTATATGAAAATAAGTGCTATAATACATATCTGTGCTGAAAGTACATGTTGAAAATGGTAATGCACTCATCAACAATTTAGAAAACTATCTGCCAAGGAAGACTATCTGAAAGAAGAGCTAACCTGATCTGCAGTTAATCCCAGATACCTTCTAAGAAGTGCATAGAAGATACAAGATACTACATTAACCCTTTTCTAAAGTGAGTGAGTAGAATAATCCATTATGCAGCTATTCAGTGATGGAGTACCCATGGGCAGTGAACAGATATCAGCACCATCCTAAGCAAGGATATTGTGTCTCATCTTTACCACACAAAGGGGATCAATTAAAAAAAATAGTACCAGTTAACTGTTAACAGCTATGCAAAACTTTAAATAGTTTCTCATCATAAAGACAATTGTTCTGACTTAAATGTCCCTAGAAAGGAATCTCTACTTATTCCTCTTAGCTAGTTCTCTGAATTGGCAAAATTTAACTGCCCTGTATTTTAATATTTTCTATTCTTTACCTAGTCCTGAATGATTGTACAGCAATTAGATCACTAACAAACTTTATCTCTATTTCATTTTTTAAAATTATTTATTTATTTATTTATTTGATAACGATATAGTGAGAGAGGGAGCACAAGCAGGGAGAGTGAGAGAGGGAGAAGCCAGCTTCCCGCTGCACAGGGAGCCTGATACTGGACTCTATCCCAGGACCCCGGGATCATGACCTGAGCCGCAGGCAGATGCTTAAGGACTGAGCCACCCAGGTGCCCCTCAATTTTAAATACTGATCAAGCAGAGCATTTCCTCTGAAAGAATAAATAAATAAGTAAATAAAAGAATCAGACGATGAAAATATTGTTTCAAAATGAAAAAAATCTCCGAGGAAGTAGATCAGTAGTTGAATTAATGCAAAAATTAGGGTGTTTAGGAAGGTTTTCTAATTTTTGTTACAAAAATTCAAAAGAACTTCTCATAAAAAGAATAAAATAATAAAATTAGAGAATAGTATGAGAATCAGAAATATGACAGTGCATTAAATATGAAGGGTTCGTGGACAAAAGGATGAGACCGATACAAAGCGAAGGTAAAGCAAAGCTTTATTTTGCGCCAAGCATCGGGAATCAAACTGACCTGCCAGGGCCATCTCTTACAAAGAGGCGACCCCTCCCTGCCTTACCAACTAACTTTTAAAGGGCAAGGGCCATGTGGTTGAGCATGGCCACACACAGGTGGCCAATGAGATTGCAACACACAAAGAAAGCTGCATAGTCATGTTCGGTCACACGCAGGTGGCCAGTTGAATTACAATTTACCCTATAGTAGCTGTTTGATCTAGCCCATCACTCTGGTCAGAATTGGTGCCTTAGTTTGGTGCCCAAAAGGCGGGGCCCACATTCATTCATAGTTAGGGAGATAGTATGTGTGCTTTACTGATTGGATGCCTCCACCTGGCCTGACTCGTCCTTGCATCTGGGCTCTGTTATCTCTGCCTGGCCTGACACATCCTGGTACCTGGGCTCTGTTATCAGGACCGGTTGGCCATATTTTACTGGTTTCCCAGACCTGTTTCTAAGTAAGTTCCTCGTGGTGGGGGGAGGGCAGGGTTGATCTAAGCTCACTGCATAAACAACAAAATGGCTGTTCAACCGGGATGGGGTTGCTCTGGCTAAGTAGGCCCTTACAAAATACACTTTGGACATGGCGAATGGGTAGTGTAATAATGAAACAAATCCAAATAGTGAAGTTACACATATTGTTAGGTTGTGTTTTTTGTTTTTTTTTTCTGAAAGGAGAAGTATTTTTTTTATTTTTTTAAAGATTTTATTTATTTATTTGACAGACAGAGATCACAAGTAGGCAGAGAGACAGGCACAGAGAGAGGAAGGGAAGCAGGTTCCCTGCTGAGCAGAGAGCCCAATGCGGGGGTTCGATCCCAGGACCCTGGGATCATGAACTGAGCCAAAGGTAGAGGCTTTAACCCTCTGAACTACCCAGGCACTCCAGGAGAGGTATTTTAAAATAAAGCAAATTAAGAAGAGGAAGAATGACACAGCAAAGCTAAAATTTGCATAATAGTACTTTAGAAGGAAGTATATTACAAGAATCAAAATAACTTTTTAAAAAGGGTATTTATTTAGGGACGCCTGGGTGGCTCAGTTGGTTAAGCAGCTGCCTTTGGCTCAGGTCATGATCCCAGCGTCCTGGGATCGAGTCCCACATCGGGCTCCTTGCTCAGCGGGGAGCCTGCTTCTCCCTCTGCCTCTGCCTGCTTCTCTGTCTGCCTGTGCTCACTCTCTCTCTCTCTAACAAATAAATAAATAAATAACATCTTTAAGAAAAGAGTATTTAAAAAATTACAAAAAGCATTTATAATGTGAAAGCAAATAAAACAAACTAAACTTGTATTTTCAAATTTTAAAAAACCTCACAAAAAGGAAAATATGAATGAAATGTGACTCCAAACTTTTGTGTATCTGGTTATAATGTTTAAATTTCAAAGACAAAGAAAAATTCATTTGCATGTGGAAGAGGAAATGGTTCATAAAAAGTAAGAGGGGTACCTGAGCTTGGGTGGTTCAGTTGCTTAAGCCTCAGACTCTCTTTTTTTTTTTTTAAACTCAGACTCTTGATTTCAGCTCAGGTACTGATCTCAGAGTTATGAGATCCAGTCCCTTGGTGGTGGGGGTAGGTATCTATGCTGAGTGGGGAGTCCGCTTCTCTCCCTCTGCCTTTAACCCTGTGCCCGCATGCACATTTTCGCTCTCTCAAATAAATCTTAAATAAAAAGGAAGCAAAATATTAAGTATATGAGAAAATACAGAGGATCATATTGTCAAATCAGATTCATACAAAGTAGTTGTAACCCAGGATTACACTTTACTAATAACATGAAAGGCAGATAAAGAGGCTCAGATACACTTAGGAGCTATGGAGGCATTCTGTGTATCTCCTGTTCTGGCAATGGCCACTACTGTATCTGTCTCAGAGAGAAAGAAGTTTGAGACTTGGCTGTCCCCTTATATAAGGACCATTTATTTAGGTTATTGAACATCTCCATTTTATACCAAGATTGCTGAAGATTTTATATAATATTTTCAGGGAATCATGTGTACCTAAATCCCTGGATTTTAGCTGTGTTTGCTATAAGGAATCCTAAGCCAAGGATATTTGGCTAAGAGTTTTAATAAATAAGGACTTTCCTTCCTTCTAGACAATATTAATAGTCTCCTTAGGAGGACTTCAGTTAACATATTTGCAAGATTAGACCAGTTCACCTGCTTCTTTCCCCAAAACATTCCTCCAGTATTCAGGACAAGGATGAATCACTGTCTAGCTACTTTAAATCTTTCCTCCCACTTGTATTCCTCTCAGTTTAATATCCCCTTGCTATATATATTTTTCAGTTTTCTTTTTATGTTTGTCTTACAAAATTTTCTCCAAAATCTTTTTACAGAATGATAAGCCAATTAACAATCAAAAGACCACTGGGAGGGGCACTGGGTGGCTCGGTGGGTTAAAAGCCTCTGCCTTAGGCTCAGGTCATGTTCCCAGGGTCCTGGGATCGAGCCCCACATCGGACTCTCTGCTCCGCAGGGAGCCTGCTTCCTCCCCTTTCTTTCTCTGCCTGCCTCTCTGCCTACTTGTGATCTCTATCAAATAAATAAATAAAATCTTTAAAAAAAAGCACTGGGGTTTAAATCTTTCAATGGGAAATAATAACTTCCCCTACAAACAGGATAATTTTGGCTGTATACTTTCTACCTTCTCCCTATTTCAGACTTTCTACCTCACTAGATTGTACAGTTTGCTACGAGACTAATAATAACAGTACATTCGCTAGAAATTGCTCTTGGCCCCTACTCCCAGGCAGGTAACATTGGTTTTTGACAAATAAAGAATGATAGAACTGTCTTTGCTGCTTGGTAATTGAGGGATTCACAGTTAGCCTTAATGAGGCTAGATGAAGTAAGTTTATGACCCAACCTAAAGTATCTCTGGAATACACTGTCAAAAATAAAGTTATGGATATGATGTTTCGGGGCATCAACCTACTTCAAATGCTTATTTAATCTCAGGCCTGGGAGCACCAGACTAGGAAAACAAAAAAAATTATGTTGAGGAGGTCAAGCGATAGACGTAAGCAGTTGCATCCTCCACCAACCAGATTTTTAAAATCTTCCTTCCTTTCATAATTTAATTTCAAGGCACATTAATTTAAGTAAAATAACCACGCTTTTTGCAAACGTGTGTGTGTGTGTGTAAGTATGTGTATATTACTGAAGTATAGTTGGCCCACAATGTTACATTAGTTTCAGATGTACAACATAGTGATTCGGTCGATCTGTACATTATGCTATGCTCACAAGTGTAGTTACCATCCATCACCATTACAACACTTTTTTCAATACTGTTGACTATATTCTCTGTGCTGTACCCTTCATTCCTTTGACTTATCCATTCCAAAACTGGAAAACTGTATTTCCCACTCCCCTTCACCCATTTTGCTTTCCCATCCCCTACGCCCTCCCCTCTGGCTACCATCAGTTTTTTCTTTGTATTTATTGGTTTGTTTCTGCTTTTTTTAAGTAGCAGGTATTTGCATATTTCATTCTATTTTCAATAAGGTAACTGTGCTAGAGGCAGTAAGGTTTATGGTATATCCATGTAATGCTATCTTTTTTTGCATTTATGTAAATTGATAGGTGATAGTTATTCATCTTGATGTATGTTGATCAAAATAAATTCATCCAGGGGCAGCTGGGTGAGTTGCACTCCTGTTTTGGTTTGGGCTCAGGTCATGATCTCAGAGTCATGAGATGGAGCCCCATGTTGGGCTCCATGCTCAACCAGGAGACTGCTTGAAAATTCTCTCCCTCTGCCCTACTCCCCAAGTAAATACATAAATTTAAAAAAAAAATCATCCAGGTGGGTCAAATGATAGAGTTTGATGTTAAAGACTTTAAATTGCATTCTTCAAGGCTGATTCTGTTACAGCATAAGGCTAGGGTTGAATAGACATAATTCTGGTTAATACATGAGGCTACGAGGGAAGTCTAATGCAATCCACTTGACATCTGTGCCCGATTCTAGTTGATGGAGACTTTTTTTTACAGTGTTTTGCTTTGTTTTGTTTTGTGTTCCCTTTCTAGAATGTGCACTAGAGAGAGAGAGTGCACAAACGAGCACCGGGGGAAGGGGCAGAGGGAGAGAGAGAATCTCAAGTAGACTCCATGCCCAGCAAAGCCCGACATAGGGATTGGTCTCATGACTCTGAAATCATGACCTGAGCCAAAACCAAGAGTGAGATGCTCAACCAATTGAGCCACCCAGGCTCCCCAGCTTACACTGCTGTCAAGTGATACCTTTTCTGTGTACATGGGGCACCATTCTTTGGCACAGTGACCTCTTAGTATAATTTGTTTCATCTCTTAGTCAATCAGATGCAAAATCGTAATTACTGACACAACTAGAACCAGGTTGCTACCTTTTGGGATATGACCAAAGCATTGGATTTAGCTTTAACAATCCTTTCTAAGTCTGCAGTGATGTTTTGTTTTTTTGTTTTTTGTCTTTTGTGGATTTTTTGGGTGGTCATCTACATTATCCACTTTACTTCTTCACATTCCCATAAAGATTTCCATTCATCCTGGGCCTATTTGCCTAATTATATATAAGTGCTATTGACTATATTCTAAGATTCTGTGCATATTACAAAATGCATCCAGAGTGGGACCTAGTGCTCTTTCTACTGCGCTTGCTCTCTCTCTCTATATATATAGATATATGTGTGTGTATGTGTGTGTGTGTGTATATTATTTTTTTTTCTTTTCCACTTTGACCACTAAAAAATAAGTTGCCCTTCTCCACCAAGATTGTCCCATCTTCTAGGTGTATTGTTGCTGATTTCCAAACATTAAAGTGTCCCTTCATCCAGAAAGTTCTCATCACTAAGTCAGGTGGCCAACTTTGCCTTGGCTGGGATAGAATGTAGGCCTCTGACCAGATACTGATGGGAGCAAAAGCTCTTAGAAAGCTTCTATCCTTCACTGGACAGTGAATCAACCTCCCCCCAAAGGCAGTAAACTCCTCTTGAATTCTGCTCCCTTTAGTGTGTTCTTTAATGTAATCTACTAACTGAGTGGACTTTGCTCCATTGCTCCCTCTCTTGTTTAACTGGAAAGCCCTCAAGCTGTTGAATATAGCCCATTATTCCACTTTCATTTCACTCTCAGTAGGAGGCTTTTTTGGATTCTGTGGCTTTAATTGAAGCAATAAATTTAGCACCTTATTTGAGAATTATCTGTTATAAATCATGATTCTCATAATTGGATTTGAGTTCTTTTGGACTAGGATATAAAGAGTGAATTTGCTAAGGTGTTTGAGGAGCTTGGAGTGGGACTGGAGCTGCTCCCTTCACCAATCACACTTTGATAATACGATGCCAAACTTTTAATAGAAAAATTCCATATATTTACTTTTTTTCACTCCATTTTTAAAAACTAAATAAACAAAACCAGCCAGCTGATCAGGCTGTCATTTCCTCACAGGCCTTTTCAAGTCCCCTCTTCAGGCTCCCTTTCTTTTATAAGGTGTGGATTTTTTCCCCTGATTATGCAGTTCTTGTACAACAGTAACTGAGCCAGTTAAAACCTACTGAATATCCCCCTGGCTTCTCAAGTGCAAGTTAATACAAGGTACCCAAGATCAAAAAGCCCACCCTGTCACTGCATCTATCAACATCTTTGTCAATGGCATTAATTAAGCTTGTCTCTGTGGTCATCATAAACATAGAAAAAAAGGGGTGTCTGGGTAGCTCAGTGTGTTAAAAGCCTCTGCCTTCAGCTCAGGTCATGATCCCAGGGTCCTGGGATCGAGCCCCACTTCGGGCTCTCTGCTCAGCGGGGAGCCTGCTTCCCCCACCCCCCGCCGCCCCTGCAGCCTGCCTCTCTGCCTACTTGTGATCTCTGCCTGTCAAATAAATAAATAAGTAATCTTTAAAAAAAAGATAGAAAAAAAGTCACTTATATTGTTAACATTTCACTCACTTGGGAAGGATTCCATTTGTATGTTGGAAGTGGTAGGGGAGTTACCCTTCTCAGGGTAGATGTGCCCAGTAGCATTTATCTGCTGCTATAGATTAGGTGTCATATGCCCTGAAACTCCTATCCATAAAAGTTTGCAATCTATTGAGTATCTGTATCAATTCAAATAATTCATTCCATTCAGTGGAGTCAACGATTATTTACATGCCTTCTGAATATTAATTCTAAGAATGTATGCCTGTATGACTCACCAGGTTTCTGCTGATGCTGTTTCGTAAAACAATCCAACTATTTAAAAGAATACTCTCCTTTGCCTCCAGATATATGTATATTCCTACAGATAATAGAAGACCTTAATTGAGTAACTTTGTAAGTGAATATCACATCTCTCCACAGCCATAAGGCTTTTTAAGCCAAAGTCTTAAGAAGGCTTTTCAGGGATAGGAAAAACTAGTCTTACATACAAATTTTCCTCTCAGTTTCATTTCTTCTCCTTTTTAAGTTTTAGCCTAGACCAGGGCTGTTAGCAACAACCAAGGAATAGAAATTTTGCTACCTTTATTTCAGTCTTATACTGCCTAACAATTATTTAGCTAGTTGCCCTGGATCTTTTTTCTCCAAATTCCACTGATAAGATTCCCCACATGAATTTACCCCATCATTTCCCTCATACAGAGGATGAGTAGGTAGTAATTCTGTTGTCAAAGTCTCATTACATTTTTCTCATCCTTACCCTTTTCTTCCAAAAAGTGCCCTAGCTATTATGATTTATGAGTGTGTGAAGCAATCCTGTTCACAATGCCAATGAAAGCTAACACAAAAATTGAATTGTCAGATCTGACACACACAAATCAGAGACATTACCCAGCATTAGATTTTACTAATAATATGAAATACACAATTATGCAAGAAGCAAAGGCAAAGGTGGGAGAAATCTGCACATTCTGCATAGTTCCTTGGTACTTGTCTCACATTGGACATACTCCTCTGGCCCAGGGGGATAGATGAGGTCACTAAGTATAATTTGTGGGTCACTTCACCTGAAGGGGAGAGTTTAGTTTATGAAGCATCTTTGTTTTATATGCAGATGTAAGCCTTCTGTGACATTTTCTGGCCAGTCATGCTTCGTAAATCTATAAATCCCAGGTTGTTTACTATGAGCAATCCTATAGCATGATAACGCCACTAAGACTAATAATCCATAGACATTACTCTCCTAGAAATATCAGAAGTTTATTTATCAGAATATCAAAATATAAGTATATTTACAAGTTGATAAAACTAAGCTACTGACCAAACTTGTTTTCCCAGAACAACTTTCCCCAGCATCCTTCCCTTATAATTTGGGGAGAGAGGGGCACCTGGGTGACTTCAGTAGGTTGAGCATCTGCCTTTGGCTCAAGTCATGATCCCAGGGTCCTGGAATAGAGCCCCTCATTGGGCTCTATGCTCAGCAGGGAGCCTGCTTCTCCCTTTCCCCCCTGCTTGTGCACTCTCTCTCTCTCTCTCTCAAATAAATAAAATCTTAAAAAAGTAATTTGGGAAGACATGGATTCTAGACAGGCTCTTAACTTCTCTACAACCCAGAATGGGTTTGCCCTATTCTATAACTCTAAAATCTAAAAGTTAGCAGGTTAACAATGTCAGAAACTTGATGGAAAATGAGTTTGATCTAAGATTCCTAAATCCAACAATATGTGTTAAACATGCAAGAAAAGTAATATATAATAATATGTATTATATATAGAAATGTGTATAATATATATGTAAATAGAGCTAATTAAAAATGCTTCACATTAAATTCTTACTTTTCAAAAAAACATTCACCCAGATTTTTTTCACCCAGATTTTTTAAAACCAGTATGCATAAACCAATATCTCCCATTTTTCTAGTTAAACTCTTACATACTTTTTTTTAAACGTTTGATTCCATTTGAGTTTATTCTGGTATATCCTGGTGGTGTGGATCCAGTTTTAACATTTTCCAAATGATTTCCTGCTTCCCCAGTATCTTTTATGAAGTCATCTTAACTCCATTTATTTCAGATATTCTTTTTAATATATAGCAAGTTTTCATAATAGGTTGATTCTATTTCTGGATTTCTACTCTAGTTCATTGATTTTAATATTCATCATAAACCAATACCAAAATACTATTTTTATTGTGGGGTATGTATTAGTCTGCTGGGGCTGCTGTAGCATAATATCATAAGCTGGATGGCTTAAGTAACAAAAATAAATTTCTCCAAATCTTGAGGCTGAGAAGTCTAAGATCAGGTTGGTGCTGGCTGATTCATTTTTTGCTGAGAACTCTCTTCATGGCTTAGAGAGAGTCACCTTTGTGCTTTGTTCTCACAAAGCTCTTTCTCTGTGCATGTAGGAGATACACAGACAGACAAACCTGCAGACAGATCAGGGAGCTTTCTGGTGTTTCTTAAACCTAATTACTTCTGTAAAGTCTACTCTAATATAGTCACATTGGAAGTTAGATCTCCAAGATAAAATTTTATGGGAACACAAACGTTTGGTCCATAACATGAAGTTTCATCACATACATCTATTTTATTATCTAGTAGAATTTCTCCTACCCCCTCACTATAGTACATCATTTTTGGGTTGTTCTTGTTATTTTGTCTTATTTCTTTTCCTTTTTGAATACTGTAACCAATTTCTCTTATTCAAATACACAAACACAAAACAACTTAATATGAAGTAAGTTTAGCATAATGAATAAGATATTTCACATATGTGTATGTATTTATATTTACATCTATATGTATACATGTTTGCATTCCTATAATGAAAAAAAAAACCCAACAACTTTTTTTCCAGGAAATGCAAACATTTACAAAAGCATTATTCTATTTTAAATCATTTGTTAAAAAGTCACAATACCATGCTGTCTTGGTGATCACAGCTTTGTAGTAAATCTTGAAATAAGGCAATGTGATGCCTCTAGTTTTGTTTTTCTTTTTCAACATTTCCTTAGCAATTCGGGGTCTCTTCTGGTTCCATACTAATTTTGATATTGTTTGTTCCAGCTCTTTGAAAAATGCTGGTGGAATTTTGATTGGGATGGCATTGAAAGTATAGATGGCTCTAGGCAGTATAGACATTTTGACAATGTTTATTCTTCTGATCCATGAGCATGGGATGCTCTTTCATCTTTTTGAGTCTTCTTCAATTTCTTTCATGAGTGTTCTGTAGTTCTTCAAGTACAGATCCTTTACCTCTTTGGTTAGGTTTGTTCCCAGGTATCTTACGGTTCTTGGTGCTCTAGTAAATGGAATCAATTCTTCAATTTCCCTTTCTATATTTTCATGGTTAGCATATAAGAAAGCAACTGATTTCTGTACATTGACTTTGTATGCTGCCACATTTCTGAGTTGCTGTATGAGTTCTGGTAGTTTGGGGGTGGAGTCTTTTGGGTTTTCCATATAAAGATGTCATCTGCGAAGAGAGAGTTTGACTTCTACTTTGCCAATTTGAATACCTTCTTTCTTTTTGTTGTCTGATTGTTGTTGCTAGGACTACTAGTGCTATGTTGAACAAGTCCTAATAGTGTTGAACAAGTACTAGGACTTCTAGTACTGTGTTGATGACGAGAGTGGACATCCTTGTCATGTTCCTGATGTCAAAGGGAAGGCTGTCAGCTTTTCCCCATTGAGGATGATATTCACTGTGGGTTTTTCATAGATATATTTTATGAAGTTGAGGAGTGTTCCCTCTATCCCTGTACTTTGAATCGCTTTAATTAGGAATGCATGCTGTATCTTGTCAAATGCTTTTTCTGCATTCGTTGAGAGAGGACCATGTGGTTCTTCTCTCTTCTCTCATTGATTTGTTTGATCACATTGATTGATTTGCGAATGCTGAACCACCCTTGCATCCTATGGATAAATTACACCTGGTCATGGTGGATGATCTTTTTAATGTGCTGTTGGATCCTATTAGCTAGGGTCTTGTTGAGAATCTTGGTATCCATATTCATCAGGGATATATATTGGTCTGAAGTTCTCCTGTTTGGTGGGGTCTTTGCCTGGTTTGGGGATCAATCAGGGTAATGCTGGCTTCATAAAAAGAGTCTGGAAGTTTTCCTTCTGTTTCTATCTTTTGGAAGAGCTTCAGGAAATAGGTATGATTTCTTCTTTGAAAGTTTTGTAGAATTCTCCAGGGAATCTATCAGGTCCTGGGCTCTTGTTTTTTGGGAGGTTTTTGATTACTGCTTCAATCTCATTACTAGATATTTGTAATAATCGATACTATTCAGGTTGTCAATTTCTTCCTGACTGAGTTTTGGAAGGTTCTAGGTTCTAGGAATCCATCCATTTCATCTAGGTTGCTTAACTTACTGGCATATAACTGTTGATAATAATTTCTGATGATTGTTTCCATTTCCTTGGTGTTACTTGTGATCTCTCCCTTTTCATTCATAATTTTATTAATTTGGGTCTTCTCTCTTTTCTTTTGGATTAGTTTGGCCAGTGGTTTGATCTTGTTGATGCTTTAAAAAAAGCCAGCTTCTAATTTTATTGATGTGTTCTACTGTATCCCTAGTTTGTATCTCATTGATCTCTGCCCTAATCTTGATTATTTCCCTTTTTGTTGTGGGGTTGGCTTAATTTGTTGTTGCTTCTCTAGTTCTTTAAGGTGTAAAGAGGGCTGGTTTATTCTGGATTTTTCAAAAAAAATTTTTTTTTGAGGGAGGTTTGGATGGCTATGTATTTTACCCTTAGGACCACCTTTGCCATATCCCAGACCATATCCATATCCATAGACCAGTGGAACAGAGTAGAGAGCCCAGATATGGACCCTCAACTCTATGGTCAAATAATCTTTGACCAAGCAGGAAAAAATACACAGTGGAAAAAAGTCAGTCTCCTCAATAAATGGTGCTGGGAAAATTGGATAGCTGTGTGTAGAAGAATGAAACTCGACCATTCTCTTACACCATACACAAAGATAAACTTGAAATGGATAAAAGACCTCAATGTGGGGCAGGAATCTATCAAAATCCTGGAGGAGAACATAGGAAGTAACCTCTTCGACATTGGCCACAGCAACTTCTTTCAAGATATATCTGCCTCCAAAGGCAAAGGAAACAAAAGCAAAAATGAACTTTTGGGACTTCATCAAGATCAAAAGCTTCTGCACAGCAAAGGAAACAGTCTACAAAACAAAGAGGCAACCCACGGATTGCGAGAAGTTGTTCACAAATGACACTACAGACAAAGGGGCTGATATCCAAGATCTATAAAGAACTCCTCAAACTCAACACACACAAAACAGATAATCACATCAAAAAAATGGGCAGAAGACATGAACAGACACTTCACCAAAGAAGACTTACAAATGACTAACAGACATATGAAAAAATGTTCATTAGCCATCAGGGAGATTCAGATCAAAACCACATTGAGATACCACCTTACACCAGTTAGAATGGCCAAAATCCACAAGATAGTAAACAATAAGTATTGGAGAGGATGTGGAGAAAGGGGAACCCTCTTACACTGTTGGTGGGAACACAAGTTGGTGCAGCCACTTTGGAAAACAGTGTGGAGATTCCTTAAGAAATTAAAAATAGAGCTTCCCTATGACCCTGCAATTGCACTACTGGGTATTTACCCCAATGATACAGATGTAGTGAAAAGAAGGGCTATCTGTACCTCAATGTTTATAGCAGCAATGGCCATAGTCACCAAACTGTGGAAAGAACCAAGATGCCCTTCAAAAGACTAATGGATAAAGAAGATATGGTCCATACATGCAATGGAGTATTATGCCTCCATCAGAAAGGATGAATACCCAACTTTTGTATCAACATGGACGGAACTGGAGGAGATTATGCTGAGTGAAATAAGTCAAGCAGAGAGAGTCAATTATCATAGGGTTTCACTTACTTGTGAGCACAAGGAATAACATGGAGGACACGGGGAGATGGAAACGAGAAGTGAGTTGAGGGAAATCAGAGGGGGAGACAAACCATGAGAGACTGTGGACTCTGAGAAACAAATTGAGGGTTTTGGAAGAGAGAGGGGTGAGGGGTTGGGTGAGTCCGGTGGTGGGTATTAAGGAAGGCATGTACTACATGGAGCACTGGGTGTGGTACATAAACAATGAATTTTGGAACATTGAAAAATTAAATTAAATTTTAAAAAAGTCACAGTATACTGTAAAGTAAATATAATAAAGTGCAGTATATGATCAAAGTCCAAAAATGAAAAAGGAGACATTTATTTGGAAGAATAATGGATTTTCCACTTAAACACTTTAGGTTAAAGGCAAAAGGATAATAAGTTTTTAAAATGTTAGTGAACATAATAAATAACAGAATTTAAGAGACACAGTAAAGTTAGAGAGTAAAAGAGGATTTCAGTGACCTCCATTTTGACCTCAGTTTGTAGTTTCTAATTGATTAAGTTCTTATTTCTAGCTTATCTCTTAGCTCAAGCAGAAGACACTGTGGGCAAAGCATCCCCTAGTGGGAACTGAAACTACCCTTCGACCAATAAAGACTGCCCTGATTCAGCAAGGCCCCATCTGATTGACCCCAAGACACTGATGGAACTGACCTTTACTGCCTGTTTGTCCTACATATTCCTTATATAAACCTGGGAGGATTTTCAGCGCTTTGGAGACAGCCTTTGAGACACTAGTCTGCTTCTTTCTGTTGTTGGCCTCATTGAAATGAATTCCTTTCTTGTTTCACCAGCATTTATTTCTCTTCCTTTGGATTCTGACAGTGACCAGTGGTTGAATCTGGTCTGTTTGGGACCTGTGAGCCAGGTGCTCCCTGCACCCCTGCTACAAGAGTATTGTTAAATATTCCTATTAACAAACCATAGGCCCAAAGTGGTGTCACCTATAAGCTCTAAGTCAATAAACCAAGACTTAAACCTAACCTGTATTTCAGCCCTGTAAGAAATAGATCCTTTAACTGGATAATACTGGAATTTCTTGGTCAGCACTATGGAATTTACTGATAGACACTTTCTATTCCCCTTAAGAAGGTGACCTGGAATAAAACAGTAGATTCTTGGCTAATAGTTTCCTTTTTTTCTGCTCACTCTTTATCTTTAAAAACCTTTCCTTTTCTGCAGTACTTTGGAGTTCCCCTGTTCTTGGTAGACCGGCTGCTGCCCAAATCATACATCAATTAATAAAGCCATTTAGATCTTTAAAATTTGTTTGGTATACAGATTCATCGAGAGAGAGAGAGAGAGAGAGAGAGAGAGAGAACTCAACAAAATCAGAAATGAAAAAGGGGGGCTCCTGGGTGGCTCAGTCAGTTAATCCTCTGACCAGCTCAGGGCATCATCTTAGGGTCCTAGGATTAAGCCCCATGTTGAGCTGCATGCTCAGCGGGGAGTTGTCTGTCCCTCTGCCCCCTCCCCTCCTCCCACTTGTGCCCACTTTCTCTCTCTCTCAAATAATATCTTAAGAAAAAGAAAAAAAATGAAAAGAACAATAACAACCAATACCATCGATACAAAGGATTACAAGAGAATATTTTGAAAAGTTATGCATAAACAAATGGGACGATGTAGGAGAAATGGAGAATTCTAAGAACTGTATAACCTCCCAAAACTGAGTTAGGAAGAAATAGAAAATTTGAACCGACTGATTACCAGCAATGGAGTCAGTAATCAAAAAACTCCCAACAAACAAAAGTCTAGTAGGACTAGATAGCTTCACATTTGAATTCTACCAAACATGGAAAGACGAGTTAATACCTCTTTTTCTCAAACTACTCAAAAAACAAAGGAAAGGAAAGAAAACTCTGAAATTCATTCTATTAGGCCAGCATCACCTTGATACCAAAACCAAATAAAGAGCTATAGGCCAATAGCCCTAATGAACATAGATGCAAAAATCCTCAGCAAAATACTAGCAAACCAAATCCAACAGTTAAAAAAAGGATTCACCATGATCAACTGGGATTTATTCCTGGGATGCAAAGGTGGTTTAAGGATATAAACCATATGATCATTTAAATGCATGGAGAAAAAGCATTTGACTAAGTACAACATTCATTCATGATTTAAAACAACAACAACAACAACAACAACAAAACACCTTATCAAAGTAGGGTTAGAGGGAACATAACTCAACATAATAAAGGAAAAATCCACAGCTAACATCATATTTAATGGTAAAAACTGAAAGCTTTTCTCTTAAGGTCAGGAACCAGACAGGATAGTCACTCTTACCGTTTTTATTCAATATAATACTGGAAGTCCTGGTAGCCACAAGCATCAGACAAGAGAGAGGAATAAAAAGTATCCAAAATTTTAAAGGAGAAGTAAAACTTTCAGTGTTTTCAGATGACATGATTATATAGAAAACCCTAACAACTCCATCAAAAAACTACTATAACTGATAAATGAGTTCAGTAAGGGTGAAGGGTACAAAAATCAATGTACAGAAATCTATTGCATTCCTATACATTAATAATGAAGCAGCAGAAAGAAATTAGGAAGACAATCCCATTTACAACTGCACCAAAAATAATAAAATACATAGGACTAAACTTAACCTAGGAGGTAAAAGACCTGCACTTTGAAACTATAAAATATTGATGAAATAAATTGAAAATGACACAAAAAATGGAAAGCAAAAATAAACTATTGGGACTACATAAAATTAGAAAGCTTCTGCACAACAAAAGAAATAGTCAAACTAAAAAAAAAAAAAAAGGAAAAACCTATTGAATGGAAAAAGATGTTTCCAAAATGCGTATTCAATAAAGGGTTAGTATCTAAAATGTATGTATATATATAAAATTATACAATTCAACTCCAAAAAACCCAAATAATCCAATTTAAAAAATGAGGAGAAGATATGAACAGACATTTCTTCAAAGAAGACATACAGATGGGCAACAAACACGTGAAAAGATGTTCAGCATTACTCATCATCAGGGAAATGAAAATCAAAGGCATGGTGAGATATCACCTTATAAGTGTCAATCACTAAAATCAAAACACAAGGAATATGTTTGGCAGGGATGTGAATAAAAAGGAGCCCTCATACACTGTTGCAGGGAATGCAAACTGCTACAGCCAATGTGGAAAACAGTATGGAAGGTCTTCAAAAAATTAGAAATAGAACTACCATATGATCCAGTAATTCTGTTTCCCAAAAAATATGAAAACACCAATTTGAAAAGATATATGCACTCCTTTGTTTACTGCAGCATTATTTACAATGGCT
>ML111499.1:12699-50232 GCA_003697995.1 Taxidea taxus jeffersonii | reverse complement strand
TTTTTTTTTTTTTTTCCCTCCTTTCTTTTCTCCCTGGTTTTTGGTCTCCTCTGATTTATTTAGTGTGTATTTTTCTGGAGTTCTTGTAACCCTTTTAGCATTTTGTTCTCTTATTCATCTGTTCTTCTCTGGACAAAATGACAAAATAGAAAAACTCACCTCAAAAAAAAAAAAAAAAAAAAAAAAGAACAAGAAGCAGTACTGACAGCCAGGAACATATCCTATAAATATGGACATTAATAAGATGTCAGACTAGAGTTCAGAGTGACTAGGTGGGCTTGAGTAAAGCATAGAAGATACTAGATAATCCCTTTCTGGAGAAGTAAAAGAACTAAAATCTAACCAAGTTGAAATAAAAAAGGCTATTAATGAGGTACAATATAAAATTGAGGCTTTAATGGCTAGGATAAATGAGGCAGAAGAGAGAATTAGTGATGTAGAAGACCAAATGATGGAGAACAAAGAAGCTGATAAACAGAGAGATAAACAACTACTGGAACATGAGGGGAGAGTTTGCGAGATAAGACGAAACAATATTAGAATATTTGGGGCCCCAGAAAGAAAGGAAAGAGAGAGGGGCAGAAAGTATGTTGGAGTAAATTATAGAGGAGAACTTCCCTAATTTGGGGACGGAAACAAGCATCAAATTCCAAGAGGCACAGAGAACCCCCATTTAAAAAAAAAAAAAAAAAGTCAACATTCTGACATTGCATAGCAAAACTTACAAGTCTCAGAGACAAAGAGAAAATCCTGAAGCAGCTGAGAAGAAGAGATCTATAACTACAATGGTAGAAACATTAGATTGGCAGCAGACCTATCCACAGAGACCTGGAAGGCCAGAAAGGACTGGCATGATATATTCAGAACACTAAATGAGACAAATATGCAGCCAAGAAGACTATAATCTGCTAGGCTGTCATTGACAATAGAAGAAATGATAAAAAGGTTCTAGGGCAAACAAAAGCTGAAAGAATTTTCAAACACCAAAACAGCACTACAAGAAATATTGAAAGGAGTCCTCTAAGCAAAGAGAGAGCCTAAAAGTAACATAGACTATAAAGGAACAGAAATAATATAGAGTAACAGTCACCTTCCGGGCAATACAATGGAACTAAATTCATATCTATCAATAGTACCCTGAATGTAAGTGGGTTAAATACCCCAATCAAAAGACACAGGGTATCAGAATGGATAAAAAAATAAGACCCATTAATATGCTGTCTTCAAGAAACTTATTTTAGACCCAAAGTCACCTTCAGATTGAAACTGAGGGGGTGGAAAACAATTTACCATGTTAATGAACAACAAAGGAAAGCTGAGATGGCAATCCTTATATCAGACAAATTAGATTTTAAGCCAAAGACTACAATAAGATATTATTATCATACTTAAAGCATCTATCCAACAAGAAGATCTAACATTTTAAAATATCTATGCCCCTAACATGGGAGCAGCCAATTATATAAGCCAATTAATAACAAAATAAAAAAATACATTGATAGTAATTCAATTATAGTAGGGGATGTCAACATCCCCCTCACTGAAATGGACAGATCATCTAAGCAAAAGATCAACAACAAAATAAAGGCTTTAAATGACACACTGGACTAGATGGACACCACAGAAATATTCAGAACATTCTATCCCAAAGCAACAGAATACCTATTCTCTTGTGCACAAGGAACATTAGCCAGAATAGATCACATCTTGGGTCACAAATCAAGTCTCAACCAATACAAAAGAATGGGATTATTCCCTGCATATTTTTGGACCACAGTGCTTTGAAACTAGAACTCAATCACAAGAGGAAAATTGGAAAGACCTCAAATACATGGAGGCTAAAGAACATCTACTAATGAATGAATGTGCCAACCAGGAAATTAAAGAAGAATTTAAAAAATTAATAGAAACAAATAAAAATGAAAACATAACTGTTTAAAATCTTTGGAACGCACCAAAGGTGGTCCTAAGAAGAAAGTATATAGCAATACAAGCCTTTCTCGAGAAACAAGAAAGATCTCAAATACACAACTTAACCCTGCATCTAAAGGAGCTGGAGAAAGAACAGCAAATACAGCCTAAACCAAACAGGAGAAGAAAAATAATAAAGATCAGAACAGAAATCAATGAAACAGTAACCAAAACAACAGCAGAAAAGATCAACAAAACTAGGAGCTGGTTCTTTGAAAGAATTAATAAAGTTGATAAACACCTGGCCAGACTTATGAAAAAGAAAAGACCCAAATTATTAAAATCACAAATGAAAGAAATCACAACCAGCATCAAGAAATACAAACAAGTATAAGAACATATTATGAGCAAGTATACGCCAGCAAATTAGACAATCTGTAAGAAATGGATGCATTCCTAGAGACTTATAAACTACCAAAACCAAATCAGGAAGAAATAGAATACTTGAACAGACATAACCAGTAAGGAAATTAAAGCAGTAATCATAAATTTCCCAACATACAAGAGCCCAGGGCCTTATGGCCACCCAAGGGAATTCTACCAAACATTTAAGGAATTAATACCTATTCTCCTCAAACTGTTCTAAAAAATAGAAATGGAAGGAAAACCTCCAAACTTATTTTACGAAGCCAGCATCACCTCGATCCCAAAACCAGACAAAGACCCCATCAAAAAGAAGAATTACAAACCAATATCCCTGATGAACACGTATGCAAAAATTCTCACCGAAATACTAGCCAATAGGTTCCAACAATACATTAAAAGGATTATTCATCACAACCAACTGGGATTTATTCTCAGGCTGCAAGTTTGGGTCAACATCTGCACATCAATCAATGAACAAGAAACATATGATACTCTCAATAGATGCAGAAAAAGCATTTGACAAAGTACATCGACCTTTCTTAATTAAAACTCTTCACAGTGTAAAGATAGAGGGTACAACCTCAATATCATAAAAGCCATCCATGAAAAACCCACAGTGAATATCAATCTCAATGGGAAAAACTGAAAGCTCTTATCCTAAGGTCAGGAACATGGCAGGGATGTCCATCATCACCACTGCTATTTGCAATAGTACTAGGAGTCCTAGCCTCAGCAACCAGACAACAAAAATAAATAAAAAGCATCTGAATCAGCAAAGAAGAAGTAAAACTCTTACTCTTTGTAGATAATATGATACTTTATGTGGAAAACACAAGAGACTCCATCCCAAAACTTCTAGAACTCATACAGGAACTCAGGAAAGTGTCAGGTTATAAAATCAATGCACAGAAATCAGTTGCATGTCTGTATAACAACAAGACAGAAGAAAGAGAAATTAAGGAATTGATCTCATTTACAATTGCACCCCAAAACATAAGATACCTAGGAATAAATCTAACCTAAAAGGCAAAGAATCTATACTCAGAAAACAATAGGATACTCATGAAAGAAATTGAGGAAGACAAAAAGAAATGAAAAACATTCCATGTTCATGGATTAGAAGAACAAATATTGTGAAAATGTTCATGCTACCTAGAGCAAACTACACATTTAATGCAATCCTTATCAAAATACCATCAACTTTTTTTCAAAGAAATGGAACAAATAATCCTAAAATTTATATGGAACCAGATAAGACCCTGAATAGCCAGAGGGATTTGAGAATCAAGACAGGATCATAGGGGAAGGGAGAGAAAAAGGAAATGAGACAAAACCCGAGAGGAAGACAAACTTTAAGAGACTCTTAACTTCAGGAAACAAACTGAGTTTTGCTGGAGGAGAGGGGGTGGGAGGATTGGACTGGGTGATGGACATTGGGGAGGGTATGTCCTATGGTAAATGCTGTGAATTGTTTAAGATTGATGAATCAGACCTATATCCCTGAAACAAATAATACATTATATGCTAATTTTAAAAAAAAAACTTTAAAAATCACCTGAAAATATTTTCCTCTTTTTCAGATATTTTGCATTTTAATGGCAACTTAACATTATTTTATGATATCTGACTGTATGTAACTATTGTATGTAACTATTACTCTTTTGAACAATAATTATTTTATCATTCATTCTACATAAGTCAGCATACTAGTGTCCATTATTATCATGTTTATTTAAAATTATTCAAAGTTATCTCTTAATTATTCTGTAAGTTATGGAAAAGAAAATTCTCCCAATGTAATGGGAAAAAACATGCCTTGAATTCTTGCCAAAATTTTCTTTATTTATCTGTGAGTCTCCTTTTTCTTTAAATATATATGTATATCATTTAACACACACACACACACACACACACACACACACACATACACATACATATTTGAGATACTATCTGACCATGAAGACTTTGGGCCCCCCAAATTAGATAGTTGTTGAAGAGGTATACAATTCTTTCAATTTTTCAGATGATTATATGTGTAAAAGTTAGATACTGTAGTGACACAGGAATGTGATACTTTGCTTCTTATAGGAGAAAACTATAACTCTCACCTCAGACTGTCAGTGTCCTTTTTGAAAACTATTACACATAACTTCCACTCATGTTTAGATTATACTATTACAATTTATACTCAGACATTGTTTTGTGCCCAGTGCGTGAGTCATAGACCTTACCTACACAATAGTATGGTTTATATGACTTAAATTTTCTTATAGATCCCCCCACAATGTCTACCTTAGTCTGGGATACAAAGGAAGTGATGAGTTCAAAAATGCTAGTGGCTTCCACCTGAGAGTTTTGCAGGATCCATAGTTTTATGACTAAGACAATGAATGCCTAGTTCTTTAGCTCATTCCATTATTTTCTAAAATATTTAAGTAGCTTAAGAGTTCAATTTAACAAATTGTGAAAATAGAGTAAAACTCTGCAGATATTAGAGGTATCCTATTTTATAGTTAATCAAAAGGTCAGGGTGCCTTTTGTACTAAAGAAGTCTCATCAGGGTAGTTCATTAACACAATTAGACAAAATGCATTCTCAGTTTCAGCTATCTGTTCATTTTAAGGCATTTTCTGCCTTGCTTAATCAAATTAAACATGGGAGACTTTTCCTGGCTACATAATCAACATGCAGATTAAAATGCACAAGGATCTCCAAAGAATTTTTAAAAAAGTTAATTATTTAATCGTTTTTTCCCCTCTATGTATTGGGTTGAGAATGTTTAATTAAAAAGAGAAAAATTAATGTAAGTAAATATATCTTTAATATATGTTTATTTCTCTTGTATGAAAATGTGACTGTATTTATTACAATGATGATATGGAATATTGAATTTACTCTTTTATTTTAATTTTTTTTTTTTTTTTTTATTTACTTGACAGACAGATCACAAAGAGATCACAAGTAGGCAGAGAAGCAGGCAGAGAGAGAGGAGGAAGCAGGCTCCCCACTGAACAGAGAGCCCGATGCAGGGCTTGATCCCACTGAGATCATGACCTAAGCGGAAGGCAGAGGCTTAACCCACTGAGCCACCCAGGTGATCCATTTACTCTTTTAATAATAGGGACTTAGGCTAATCAAAAATTGTCATTTTAATTGGAAAACTGAATTGATGGAGACATAATATGTTTTTATAAATTGTGGAAGACAGTTTTAAATGATATTTTATTTTTATGTACAAGTGGTCATGCATTTATCAAGTGGTTTACTTTTGTGAAAAGTGAAAATATTGCTGAGGATCAAAGAGACAAACTGAGAACCCATTTGACATTTTATTAAGAAAGTTCAGGAACAGTTCATTTGGACTTTAATTTGCCATCCACTGAAGTTTATGATGGAGTGGGTACAAAGTGTGACTATTGATTCTCCACCTCTGCAATTTCTATCTGTAGAAGATTATTGTGAATAAATTCATTTTCTAGTTTGATTTTTCTGACTTCTCAGTATTTTCTGCCTTTTTTCAAAATGTTAAAATGTTGGGTTCAGACAAATGGTAGTAATCTCTGGTTTCCCTTTTTAGCTTGCATAATCCTGCATAAAATATATATTTTTTTACATGAGAGGCTTTTAAGTGGCATTTTTTTTTTTTTTTTTAGTGTGACTGCTCTGACTTAAATCCATGAAAATTCATATAATATTGCATTCAGGTAGTCACTTAGTTCAGTTATCCTTAATTCTTACAGATAATGTTGACTTCAGAGATGTCACCCAGGAAAAACAATCTACTAATATGTTCTATCCAACTTTTAAA
Organism: Taxidea taxus jeffersonii; assembly: GCA_003697995.1. Taxonomy (NCBI): domain Eukaryota; kingdom Metazoa; phylum Chordata; class Mammalia; order Carnivora; family Mustelidae; genus Taxidea; species Taxidea taxus. The sequence goes on along the minus strand of ML111499.1, from coordinate 44,087 downwards.
AAACAACTTTTATCCCAGTGATTCAGAAATGTTTTCAAAGATCTCTAAAGTTTTGTACTCTGTCAATGCCCTCACATATGACTTCTGAGGACAGTATGTATAATATATTTATAGGTGGAAATTTCACTTGTTTACGTGCAATACATATTTCAAAAATGGAACATTTCAAGTGCTCTTCAATACTAGCTCTTCCATACTAGCAGATCAAGTCCCCAAGTGACATTTATTTGATGACCATTTAAGAAATTTGTGTGACTTGATGTTCTGGGTAGAGGATACATAAAGATAAATAAGACCTAATCTTACCTTACAATTAAGAGAGAAAAACAAAAACAGGTTACCACAAGAGGATGCCTTCTGGGATGATGAGAACTCAAAAAGTCTCAGACCTTTCTGAAACTTGGAATATTGGATACCAAGGGAAAAGATAAATAGAGTGGCACACAAATTTTAGGCCATGGTCTTCCTAAAAGAAAAAAACAAAACAAAACAAAAAACAAAACTCAATTGCATAGTTAAAATGAATATATTATGTGTCTGTATTTCTATACACATACATTTATTCTTACATTTGTTTATATTTAATTCATACAATAAGAACAAATCTAAACTGAGGTTATTCTTGCACAGTACAATTATGTAACTAAATATATATATGTGTGTGTGTGTGTGTGCATATATATATATTTAATGTAACAAGTACTTATATACTTACATGTTATTTATTTCCAATAGTAGCTTTGTTATAATCTACAGATGATTCTTATTTCTACTATATAGATAATAAAGCAGAAGGCCAAGGAGTTTAAAGTTACTTGCACAAGGTTATATAGCTAATAAATGGGAGAACTGGGATTTGAACCCTAGTAGTCTTGGAACAAACAGGAAAGTTTTATGTGACAGAGTAAGGAAAAAAATCCTGTCCTGCAGGAGAGGGGAACCATTAACTGCTTTCAAGCAAAGAAGTGATAAGCGCTAAGAGGTAGTTCAGAATTTCAGGGCAACTGCGCTATGGAAAGATGCATTTGTTCAGTCCTGTAAATAGATAATACAGTTACAATGACCTTGTTGAACTATTGTGCGGGTTTTGTGTATGTGTGTGTGTGGTGGGGGGAGGTTGCTTGTTTCTTTCTTTTACTTAGGGAGCAGTCTTTGGAGTAGGAAATCAATTTTTATTTAAAAAATATATTTTTAAAGAAGATGAAACATGAAAGAGCCTTGAAACTACATTTGATTTTAGCAGAATAAGGAGAGCCTTTGTGAATGTTTCTGAAAGAATGTAAGGAGAGAAACAAATGCCCTAGAAAGTGTTGTGAAAGTTCAGAATAATGTTGAAGTATTGTTGCTTTTTGTTGTTCATCATTTGTACTTATGAATATTTATGAATTCCTCCAATTATACAGGAATCTAGCAGGCACCATGAAAATACTTTGAACTTCTTGGTGGTGGAATAAACTGGGAAGTGCTAGATTAGAAAGAGAAGGCACTTCTCACTGGGTTATTTATGTAGTCCATTCTAACAAATATATTTATATAATGTTTTGACTGACCAGATCTTTCTTTCTTTCTTTCTTTCTTTTTTTAATTATTAACTAAGGACAAATCTGAAAAGTGTATCTGGTGGTAATCTGGGCCTCTAAATTTTTAGATCCACTGACTAGGGAGTTAATTACTAGAACTTTCTAATTGTACCAGAATCATATCAAGGCCGTGGCTTTGTATTATTTACCCAAATAAACAACATTCTTCAGAAGAAAAAGGGCAGTTTTACTAATGAAAAATGTAAATTCCAGCTTTGTGTGTTATTCATGAATGCTCTGATACCACAATTGTTATTTTAAAGTGTTTAGCTGCTCTGAAAACCATCTTCGGCAATGACGTTGGATGTTGACTGCTGAATGTCAGAAATAATGATCTAGCTGCACTGTAATCTTTGCTGAATGAGTTCTATTATGTGTCACATTTAGAAGAATATTTGTGTTGTTGAATGATTTTCAACTAATTATCTAGTACTGCTTGCATTTCATAGAATATAATAATCACATGAAAAGTTTACTATGAATACTGGTAAGTCCAATTTTATACATTGTATTTGAAAAATAAACTAAAATTGACACATTTATCAGACTCCATATATATATATATATATTGTTATTGGAATATGGGTACAACATAAATGTTTTCTTGCTTTATAAAAGAATTCAATTCAGATTCACTAGTAATAGCATTTTATTTTATTCTGTTTCAGTGACTGTTATTTTCATATGAAAAAATTTAAGTGTAAATAATATGAAGTAAGGAGGTTCTTTTAGAATATTTTGGCTACTCCATTGTCTCTCTCTGCTAGGCACATTGGTCTTTTTAGATTGTGGTCCATTCACAGACCAGCTTACTCTAAGCCTTGATAAAAAGTTCGCATTACATTTGCTTAGCATTGTTTAACATATTGGGAAATGTGTATTGAAATAAACATTGTTTTCTTTTAACTTTCTTTCTTTCTTTTTTTTTTTTTTTGTATTATGTTCAGTTGGCCTATGTAAAGTAAGTACATACATTAGTTTTTGATGTAGTGTTCAACTCAGTTGCGTATCACAACACGTCCCCTTCTTAATACCCATCCCCCAGTTACCCCACCCCACCCCCCTCATCTCTTCTGTAACTCTCAGTTTGTTTCCTGGAGTCCAGAATCTCATGGTTTGTCTCCCTCTCTGATTTCTTCCCATTCAGTTTATCCTCCCTTCCACTGTGGTTCTCCACGCTATTCCTTATATTCCACACATGAGTGAAACCATATGATATTTATCTTTCTCTGATTGACCTATTTCACTTAGCATAATCCCTTCCAGTTCTATCCATGTCAATGCAAATGGATAGGAATTCATCCTTTCTGATGACTGAGTAATATTCTATTGTATATATGAACCACATTCTTACTTAATTTTCTATTAAAAATAAACCAATTTTATTACCCTCATACTTTTTGGAGATCTCAAATCTTCAGGAATGTTTATTGTTTTCTTGGTTTGTTGGCATTTTAAAATGGCAAGCAATGACAGAAATTAAGCATTTATACATGCTTACCTTGGAAAAGGGAACACACTTGGGTGTGATATATTTTTCTTTCATGTTCCTACAAACCTAGCATGTGTATTAGTTGAGAAAGAATAATAAAAGTTAATGGGGGGGGGATGTTACAGTTGTACCTATGAGGCTTGGAGAGGTGAATATAAGAAAGAGGTAAATTTTTTATCTGGGACTTATCCAACATAAAAGTGTACACTGATGATGATAAAATAAGAATAGTCATTACAAAAAGTATTTCTTGCATTCCAGGAAATAAGTGATCCAGTGGAAGTTTCACCCAGGGGGATTCTCTCAGTAGGGCTTTATCTGCTGCCTCCTTCCCTTTCAATACCTTTCAATTCCCTCTGAGAACCAAAAGTTATATACTACAACCAATCACAGATCAGTCCATTATACTGCTACCCCATTCTTTCTTTCAATATAGGGAACCCACTGCCGAAGTCTGCTCTTTGTGACAACACTTGAAGAAACCCAATATCGACGCCAGGATGTACAGGGGCTCCATCTCTGGACACAAGTAAATGCTCCCAGTGTTACCTGAATGTCAGGGATGGGCAATGAGATAGATCTTATGTATGAAAGACTGGGAAAAGGGGCAGGTACTCTTCATTGTTACTTGAACTGCTGTGGCAGCTCTATTTCTGTTAAGAGACTCACAGATTCTCCTTTTCATAGTTTCCATGAGTTTTAACTCTCCAAATCATGTACAGAGATAAATGTATATGGTAAGTGTGTGTGTAATTGTGAAGGAGAGAGAGACAGATAAAAAGAGACTGAGAGAGATACAGAAAGATCGACAATGAGAGGGCATGTACAAGGTCAGTGTTTTAAGGGATGGTGGAATCCAAAGAAAGGAAGGAAATTTGGTAGTTACTTCAAAGTATCCTAACATCATTACTGGATTAGTCAAATTTCTCACTTTCCAACAGATCATTTTTCGTAACTGCGAGAGTATCACAAGAAATCTATTATACAAAGGAGCAAAAGTTGATCATACTTAAGGTTCAGGAAATACTGAAATTCATATCATACAAACTAATCCAACATTGTAGTTCAGAGACCAAATTATCCATTTTTCATTATGCTGTTGATTATGGTTATATATGATGTGTTTTTAAAAGATTTCATTTATTTATTTATTTATTTATTTATTTATTTATTTATTTATTTATGAGACAGAAAGAAAGAAAAAGTGAGAGAGTAGGGGAAGGGGAGAGGGAGAGATACTCAAGCAGACTTGGTGCTGAATGTGGAGCCTGACATTGGGCTTGATCTCATGACCCTGAGACCATGTCCTGAGATGAAGCCAAGGATCAGACACTTAACCAGTTGAGCCACCCAGGTATCCTCACTGTGTTTTTTCACTACAGGAAGAAGCAGGAATATCATCACCTTCATAAGCCACAAATTTCTCCAACATACAAATACACACTGAATTTTCTTGTTTATGTGCTACAATCAATAGCACTCACCCTCTTAGTCCTTCTCTGATGACAACTTTCAGTTTCTAATCTGCATTTAATATGAAAATTTCATCTATATAAAATTCAAATTATGTATATCCCTGTATTTTAAAAGGACAATAAATATATTTGTTGAACCATGTATAAACTCCTAACACAAGTATCATAAGTAACACCTCATTATTTACAGTTATGACTCACACTCGGTATCAAAACTCAGGGATACTGAAATGCACAATTCTAGAACCTTCTGATTTAGGGTAAATGTAGGGACATACAAATATATTCGTGCTTATGGATTATTTTTAAATAATTATCATTTGACCTCAAGATATCAGTTTTCTAGTCATATAATAAGAAACACATTGCTCCAAATGGGGAAATTATTTATTTACCTCTTCTAAACCCCGGTACTACAGACACTTGATTGAGTAATTCACTCTCAACCAGATGGTTGATATCCTGGAAATACAATAAAAGCCTGAAATTACTTGGTTTATGCATCAACATATCCCAAAGTATTTTTAACTTTTTTTTAAAGATTTTATTTATTTATTTACTTATTGGAGAGAGAGAGAGAGAGAGAGCTCACACAGACAGAGTGGTAGGCAGAGGCAGAGGGAGAAGCAGCCTCCCTGCAGAGCAAGGAGCCCAATGTGGGACTCAATCCCAGGACACTGGGATCATGACCTGAGCCGAAGGCAGCTGCTTAACCAACTGAGCCACCCAGGCATCCCTATCCCAAAATATCTTTAACTGTAATTAGTTATACAAACAACTAAGTCATATATGATTATTATTATAAAAATACTTTCTACTAAGCTTTTAGTGCTAAATGAAATCTAAATTTTATGAAAATAGTAGACCAAGATTTTCAAATATTTTAAAACTCTGTTTACTTTGGAAATAGCAGAACTTGAATGATTAAAGAGAATTTAAACTTTACTCTAGTTTCCTTGTCTATTTCACTCATGGACTATTTCCCATACATGTGATAGATTGTTATTTATATATTTAAGTTTTTAAAATTTTTATCTTAAATTTAAATTTACAAGTTTTCTTATGGTGATAGATTAAAATAAATAATAATATTTTGAAAATATTTTAAGGATTTCTTCAACCTCAGCTGCAGCAACTTCTTCCTAGAAACATTGCCAAAGGCAAGGGAAACAAGGGCAAAAATGAACTATTGGAATTTCATCAAGATCAAAAGCATTTTCACAGCAAAGGAAACTATTAAAAAAAACAAAAGACAACTGACAGAATGGGAGAAGATATTTGCATACGACATATCCAATAAAGGGCTAGTATCCAAAATCTATAAAGAACTTACCAAATTCAACACCCAAAGAACAAATAATCCAATCAAGAAATGGGCAGAGGACATGAACAGACATTTCTGCAAAGAAGACATCCAGATGGCCAACAGACACATGAAAAAGTGCTCAACATCTCTCAGCATCAGGGGAATACAATCAAAACCACAATGAGATACCACCTCACACCAGTCAGAATGGCTAAAATTAACAAGTCAGGAAATGACAGATGCTGGTGAGGATGCAGAGAAAGGGGAACCCTCCCACACTGCTAGTGGGAATGCAAGCTGGTGCAACCACTCTGGAAAACAGCATGGAGGTTCCTCAAAAAGTTGAAAATAGAGCTACCCTATGACCCGGCAATTGCACTACTGGGTATTTCACCCAAAGAAGCAAATGTAGTGAACCAAAGGAACACGTGCACCTGAATGTTTATAACTGCAATGTTCACAATAGCCAAACTATGGAAAGAACCTAGATGTCCATCAACAGATGAATGGATAAAGAAGAGGTTGGTATATATATATAATGGAATACTATGCAGCCATCAAAAGAAATGGAATCTTGCCATTTGCAATGACGTGGATAGAACTAGGGGGTAATATGCTGAGTGAAATAAGTCAATCAAAGAAAGATAATTATCATATGATCTCCTTGATATGAGGAAGTTGAGAGGCAACACGAGGGTTTGGGGGGGGTAGGAATAAATGAAACAAGATGGGATCAGGAGGGAGATAAACCATTGGAGACCATTAATCTCACAAAAAAAAAAAAAGAAACAAAAAAAAAACTGAGGGTTGCCAGGAGTAGGTGGGCAGGAAGAGGATGGTTGGGTTATGGACATTGGGGAAGGTATGTGCTATGGTGAGTGCTGTGAAGTGTGTAAACCTGGTGACTCACAGACCTGTACCTCTGGGGCTAATAATACATTATATGTTAATAAAAAATAAAAAAATTACAAAAAGAAAACATTTTAAGGGTATGGTTGATAATGAAATATGTCAAAATCCAGGGATGATACATACTTTTGTCTCAATGAATGAACAAGAGCTAAGAATGAAGAGGTCTTTCCTCGGTGGAAAAGTTACAAGGGCTTAGGGGATGAAATCTAAAATTTAAAATTAAAAAAAAATGCCCTTCTGGAAAATGCATGAGAACAATAAGAGAAGGAAAGCTTTAATACTATAATTATCCAGGTTTATGCAGACAATGCTACATGTAAGTTTGTCAGAAATTTTCATTAAAAGCTCAACATTTAAAGGGCTTTTCACATAGCTCTAGAAAGCTTATGAGGACTGCATCAAAAAGTGATACTCTGGTCTACATTTATAGAAGATAAATTTAGTTATATTCAATAGCATATACCCACACCTACTCCATATATTAGGCATCCACTATATACCAGAAATCCTCTATGTCCCAGAAACAGGTAGGACTAAATAATTTTCCCTACCTGAAAGTGATTCCCAAATGTAAACTTCTGAGTTTACATTTTGCAGACACAATATGACCATAACTACGAATAATGTTCATTCATTTACCCAGTCATTCATAAACACATAGGCTATGAATTCATTGGCACTTCTAGTCTTTGGATCCTCTACCATCTTCTCCTTTTATCTGCATCCAGTCTTCATTTTGTTCTCTAAAGAAGTCATTACCTCAATCACTCCTCTGCCATTATTGATGGTTTGCATTATTTTTGCAGGAACCACCCAGGAAAAATGTAACCCTGGCTTACTCTGTTTAATTTGTTGGCTGAAGATGATGGAGAAAGAAACAGACTAATGCAGTATAAACCCAACAGTCCTTATATTTAACTTAGTCCTAAGTATAACTCCCAACATTTTATCCATTGGATAACTTCAATCATCTTTTTTTTTTTTAACTTCAATCATCTTATACATATTTATGATACACAAAGCTTCAATTCCCAATGAGATAGATTGATTTGTTGGTTGATTTTGACCTTTGGCTACCTACTAAACATCTTTAATTTGATCTTCCAAAATCATATCATAGTAGCATATTTAAAACAGATATTCTTTATTTAACTAACTCATCAATTGTCAGTGGTCAGGTTGGTAAAGGCAGTCATGCCAGCATAATATTGAATATTTAGGTTTTTGTTTACAGTAAAGCTTTTATAAGACAACACACTTATTGAATATGTTACCTCCAGATACTCAAGTCCAAGCCAAACATTGCCAGATTGCAAAAACACTATTCCATATAAAACAAGTGTAGCTTTGATTGATAATTGAGGGAACGTTTTTCTTTAAAATTTTCAGGCTCATTTTATCTGGGTCCCAAGAAAATCCAAATCCAAATATCATGCAAGAAACATTCTTTAGGTTAGGGCTATTCTATCAATCAAATAGATACCCATCAATTAGCAGGTAGAAAAGGAAAAAGAAATCAGCTAACCGGACTGAGTTACTTTGGCCTTTATGTAGTAATGATTAGAAAATTATTGCTGGTAGTTAATTTTTTGATTTGACATTATAAATAAAGACCTCTTAATTTATCCAAACCATGTGTAGGAGTTTGAGTTTTGTGTATTAGCAAGAATCACAAGCATCTAGTCAAACTAGTACACTGACATGAGTCTGAAGGGCAATTAGAAACAAGTGCTGAGGGACTGTTGTCATTATCCTCAGGCTGATTGATCATATTTATCAGTCCATCAGAATGTTAGGCTGTGTAAAAACCTGCTCTATTAATAATGACATAAAGATAATTGCATATATTTTCAAAAATTTCTGTTCTTTTTTTCCCCCCAAAATTTCAGTAAATATTACTATGCTTAACTTACTGCATTGGTTGAGTGAAATCACTTTGTATAATTTGCTAGGTAATAGAAATTCTGTGATGAGAATCTTTACTTTTTTTTTAATTCTAAAAATCACACTGATCACCAATAATTCAAGTCAATATTTATGTCTTCTTGAGTGGTCTGAACTTAACAATGTGCAAAGATGAAGGGAGTAGCGTTCTCTTAACTTTGCCTTTAGAAGAAGAAAATATTTTCTTTCTGTCACTATTCATGGAAAAAAACCCATTGCTTAAGATTAAGCCAGTAGCGTAGTTTTTGTCTTGGTTTGATCCAAATCAGGTAGTGAAGCAGCTTTGTTACTGGTTGTAGAGTTTATATATAGTTTCTTATATGTACTATCATTTGAGGAAATAAAATGTGCTTTAGACAAATATAATTATATGTGTTTTAGGCAAATAGATCTATAAGACAAAGGCACAATTCTTCAACATTTAATATGTGGCAGGATAAATGTAGTTTAACCCACAGCAGGGGCAGTGGTAAATGTGTACACATTAAAATGATCAGTCATTGTTAAAGTATCGAGTGCTTTATGTAAGCAATGAGAAAACCGTATAATTTAGCCAAAGCCAAAGCCATAAGTGAGTTAGAAATGTTTTTGTTCTCAAGTGAAATCAATGACAACATAGCTACAGATGCTTGCTTACTTAGTTTATTCCAGAGAGAAAGCAAAAAGGTATTATTTCCCATCATAATGGTCAGTGGGCAAATTGTTTATTTGTTCTGGTTTATTGCTGGTCAGCTATTTGTAATCTATCAATTAATCTGAATATTGTTATGAAAAAACTCTCTCTACACAACTTCTTCTATCCTTTGAGTAAATACTAAATTGGAAAACAGCAAAAAATGCTACACATTGCCATTTTGCCCATCTTTGGGTTTACTCACAAGTGTAACAAGTTCAACGTTCAGTAGTTTTATAAAGTAGGTGAATATGTCAGTACTGTTTCCAGTAAATAATCTACCTAGTTTCCATGATAGTCAATTTAAAATGCACAAAACAAAACAACACAACATAAAAAAAATCACTGAAAAGTAGTTGTCCAAAATGAAACGTTTACTTATTTTTTTATTCATTTTTTAAACGTTTTTATTTATTTATTTGACAGACAGAGATCACAAGTAGGCAGAGAGGCAGGCACAGAGAGAGAAGGGGAAGCAGGCTCCCCTCGAGCAGAGAGTCTGATGTGGGACTCGATCCCAGGACTCTGGGATCATGACCTGACAGAGGCTTAACCCACTGAGCCACCCAGGGCTCCCCAAATGTTTACTTATTTTAAAGAGTTTCCAGAATGCCATGAGAAGAAACTCTTTAAAGACAGGCATTTTGTATGTTTTGTTCACTACCCCGTCTTGAGGACCTAGAACGTTACCCAATACATCATAGATAATAATTAAAATTAAAAAAAAACTGAATAAATGACCAAATCATGTGAGTAAACTGTTTTGAAATTAAATGGGACTGTGAATTACTTCTAGTTTCTGTAAAATTCATTTGACATTAAGAATTAGCAGCCTGATATCACTCCTCAGAATGGTAATATCCGAGCAGAAAAAACAAACACCTATGGTATACATAGTAGTTTGGCATTTTCTTGGTTACCAGAATAGGGAAGCAGATCAGAATTACTATATTCTCCTGAGCATTACAGGGTTCTCAAGTACTTATCAAATTTTAAGAAAATCCTGCAGGCTGACTATCATATGAATGCAAAATATTGGGATGTTTTTTTCATGTTCTTGATTAGGCCAGGTATTTAATACAGGAAATAGAATTCAAGATTTTTGTTTGTTTTTGTTTTTTGTTTTGTTTTTAGAATTCAAGTTTTAAATGTGACTATACTAAAGCAATCATCAAAACATGGTGAGAAACTCTGTACTGTATTTATGTAGATTGCAGAAGTCTTAGAATTGGAATCAGGCAGGAAGTTCAAGGTCATTAATCTTGTATCTGAGGAAATGACTCTTCAATTGCAATACACACAATTATAATACATTCTCATTTATCTGGATTCCAAGTTACTCGAAAGCTCAACTCACTAATTTATTTTCCCCCTTGACTTTTATGCAAAAGAAAGAAGTTACAAATAATAAGAGAGGTAATTAATGCATTTAAATATGACTCTGGGGTACCTCAAGACCCTGAAGTATCTGTTCAGTCATCAGTAGAGATTCAATTATCTCCAGTATCAGTTTAGCATTAACTCTTTAACTTTCTTTCGAGTCTTAGAAACCCTACCTTATGTGGATGCTCTAAGCTATGGGATTTGCAGGGGAACTGGTGAGTGACAGATGAATAGGAAAAAGCAAAGATTAAAATGATGCTGAAAGAAAGGGAGAGAATAGAAGCACCACAGAAAAGACAGAAACAGTATAATTGTGAGGAATCCAAAAGAGAAAGAAAAAGGGAAAGAAAAATAAAAATTTGAAGTAGATATGTCAGGAGATTAAAGAAGGAACTGGAAAGTTCCCGACTCTGGAGGTTACAATATAACACATTACTGTATCTCAGAAGCCCCTTCCATTGTCTGAGAGAATGTGTTACATAACTCTTAACTCACTTCCTTATGCTTCCTTACAGTACACCCCAATCACCAATGTAACCTTAAAAGGCTCCCTATTCCTCAAAATCTAACTTATGTGATAAAAGTATGCCAACTAACAGCTGGCTAGGACAGAATTTGTAGAGAACATCTCTTGGTCGGATAATTCATTCCTGACAATTGAAATGATAGCTTTTGCTTTAATTATTTCCAGTAATAGGCATGCCTTCATAACCCAAAATTATTTTTAAAAATATTCACTAAAGTTTTGTTCTTCCTGTTCATCTTTCCCTCCTTGCCCTTCTCCTTGTCAAATTTCTGCCCTCCATCCCTCCCTTGCTTTCTCAAGTTATAAATTGTTTAAATACAGTGCATAAATCTCTCCTAGACTGAACTGTGCCAAAGTGTATCATGTTAGTTGTACAGGCTCCCTATGTGTCACAATAATTATTCAGTACATGTAGTTAATGCATTCTTAAACAGTAATCATTACTACTTACTAAGAACAGGTAAAGCTATCAAGAGGGTCTCAAAACAGAATAACCTTTAACACATCTGAGCAATAAAAGAGTTTGTAGTACAATTTATGAGGTTTCAAATCCCAAATCCTCATTTTGAGAAAAGAGCCTTTTGGGTAGTATTTTCCACCCTCAAAGGATTGACTATTGCTACTTCTATATTTCATTATTATTTGAATTGCTGTTATAAAATAGTTACTTCAAATGAAGTGGAGCAGTATAGACAATATGTTCTCTAATTTTTCATGACTTAAATCATGCTTATGAGCTTACTTCCTGTAAGTCATTTCTAAATGTAATGCAGTAGGAAACTATGTGGGCTTTGATCATTGTTCAAACTCTGATTTGATATCCAATGTTGTCTCATACTACTTTGTGACCTTGACTTCATTTCTTTGACTAAAAGCCCCTCATCTGTAAAACTGGTACAACAAAACTGACTTTGCCTGATTATGAAGGGAGAAATTGAGGCTTTTTGAAATGTCTCTTAAATAATTTAACCTATTATATTGGGGCACCTGGTTGGCTCAGTCCGTTAAGCATCCAGCTTTTGATTTAGGCTCAGGTCATGATCTCAGGGTCGTGAGATCAAACCCCACCTGGGGCTCCGTGCTCAGTGAGGAGTCTGCTTAAAATTCTCTCTTTCTTTCTTCATTAAGTCTTAAGTCTTTCAAATTCAAATACCATTTATTGACTTCTTATGGTAAAAACATATTGAGAGATCCAGAGAAGAGATAGTTTCCATTTTCAAAGAGTTCAAAATTACTACCTGTGCCTGTTTCACAATGGAGTGAATTTAAAAAATGTTTGCTGAAGGATCAATATGTATAAGGAAATAAATGTTTATAGATGATACAATTATTGAGATAACAAAATACTTCTTTCTTAGAGTTTTGCATGATTGACAAGTACATGAGAGTGACCATTACACCCAAAGGCACTAATAGCGATTTCTAATGTTATAACACTTAGGTTGTGCTAAACATGCCTCTAGGTAGCCATGGTTACTTTTTCAATTTGATTGTCTTTGAAATCCTCTCTGTTAGGTACTATTATTTTAATTTACAGGCGAGGAAACTAAAGTGCAGAAGTCAGACAATTTGTTCAATATCACATGTCTGCTAAGATTAGCAATCCAGATTTGAATGCATATAATTAGACTTCAGACTCCAACTCAATCACTGTGATACATTGCCTATTCTACTGATACATTACTGATACATTAATTGATACAGGTAAGAAAAGAAATCTAATATATATGACATAGCTAATACAATTAGTTAATTGTAGGCTTCTAATATGTAGGTAGCATATGGATTGAGCTTTGAATAATAAGCCTGGTTTCACTGGGCTGAAATGAAGGGTGAAGTCGGTATGAGGATGGACAGGTTTTAATCTGAGGAGATTATATGAACAGTGGTGTCACAATAAGGTGCTATGGGAGATGGTCTATAAACAGTGATGGATGGTTTGGATCGAGAAAAGGCCATATAGAGGGAAAAAACTGAAGGATGTGACTAAAGAAATTCTACAGCAATGAGAACACTTTAAATCTTTTACAAGGATAAAGCTCTGAAAACATAGACCACCTGACAAGGTGTGACAGCCCCGTCTTTGTGAGGCATTTGAAGGGGTCACCATAGCTGTCTGAACCCGAAGAACTGTGACCCTCCAGTCCCTGAAATCCTGCTGCGTTTCAGGCAGCCAGAGAAGGTTATATACTTAAATGACTGCATGAAGTCATTCTTAACATATGGGGCCCTGAAGCAATGCTGTGTATTGTCAGATACACCAGTTCCAACTGTCTCCAAGAGCAAAGGTAAGAGCATTAACTACACCACGTATTGAGGCTTCTTCCTTGTCCTGTCACCAGAAGGACCCCCTCCAGGAGCTACCAAACAAAATGGTTGACTTGAGTACCCTCATCCTTGAGAAGGTGAAGCAAAACATGAAAATCATTTTTCAATGCCTAAGCAGGGAACGGGAAAGGAAAGATGTGAGTTTCCACTGACGCAAGACAGTCCTGTGCCCTTCTCGAGAGAGAGCAGCCATCAAATGGTTATATTAAAACTGACACATACTTAGTCAAAAAAAGCAAAACGATACTTTTTTAAGAAGAAAAACAACCTCAAAAGTTTGGCAGAATTATGTCCTTGGCCTTCAGATAAACATCGAAGCCAGGACAGAAGGGCTACGTGTTCCTCTCTTCTGTCTTTCCCCGCGTTCCGCGTTATTACTTGCTAAATCAATCGCAGCTGCTTACCGCGCTCCAGTGCATTTAAGCCCCTTCTTGGGGCCTCTCTAGCACCCTTTGAGAATTTCACCCATAACTCCTTACCAATTCCCTAAGCTGTCTTGACTTCTCTACCAGAAAATTGTTATTATATTTATAACAGCATTCTAAGAATATTTCACCAAGCTGCTAACGAAACTCTCTTTTATACAACCAATGAATTATGCCTTAAATGTCTTTTTCTCTCTGCATGATGTCCTAGATTAATGTGCTATATTATGTTTGTAAATACAACCATGTTTCTTCTTTAAAAGTCATTAGGAGGGTTTTAATAAACATCGAAATGATCAATGTGTTAATTGGATCCAGATAATGTTTATCAAATATTCAGGAAGAGGAAATAAACCACTGTATGGCAAACAATCCAATTCAAGGGCGTAATTTTATTGGAAGAAATTTGCTTAAATAGGGATAGAATTTCAATGCTAAGAGCTTTTTTAAATACAAATGGGAAAATGTGGTAAGAATTAGCTTAAGTAAAAGTTAATGCAACATTAGGTTTGCAAATTTAGTTGCACAAAGTTAGAAAATTTGAAGTTTATGTTACAAGGATAAATCCAAATGGTGTACTTTAGTTTTGTGTGATAGACCATATAGATTTTACCTTTATTAGTATTATTTGTTCATAATTATGTTCTATGTCATAAAACCAATGATCTAAAAAATAATTTCTCTGAAATCTAAATCTGAAGACCTGTCCAGTCATAGGGAGGAAAGTTAGACAACTCTGATCAAATTCAATACTTATCCTAATTTACTCCTGCTTTCACTTGTTTCAATGAAGAAATACAGATAGATACAGATAGAGGGGATTATCTACATATATGCATATATGTATTTTTCTGTCCTTGCACTCTCTAGCGGAAATATTTCAAAGTGTTATTAGAATTTTAAATTTCAAGCAAATACTAAAAATTAACTGGCAAAATACACATTTCATTTTTCCCTCAACTCACCCTACAAACAGAACAAAGGACAGAGCACTTTTGGTGAAGGATGACAGGGGTGCAGCTGTTGTCTGTTCTAAAGCTCCACAGTTTTAGAACTGAGAGAAGCAAAAAGAATCTCGAGGGTCTGGAAATAATAAGTCCAGGATCACCTTTTGCTATCTAAAAGTGCTATAACATTTCTTTCTTTCTTTCTTTTTTTTTTTTTTTTAGTGCTATAACATTTCTAATGTTAATAAAAATGCCTATGCTCCCAAGAGAACAGGAAACTTTCAGATTCTCAATGTGCTTCATGGCAACAACTATTCAAGTTTATTAGGAAAACTTGGTTTAATACCTATGCCACATTCTTTTTCAACTTTGTGTCACTTTTTTTTTTTTTTTTTTTTTTTTCTTATCATCAAAAGGAAGCAAAGACTTCTAGAGTTTTCTGGCCTGGGACCTAAGATTTTCTGTTGCGCTCATATTTTATTTTCATGCATTTTTACAAGACAATTAAACTGACATCCCAACATTGATGTTACACATAATTTAGAATGGGGGATTTTTTTTTCAGCAGTTTTGTTATTGTCACTCAAAAATAGAATTACAGAGGAGATGGAGAGTAGGATTTATAAAGGAAAAAATATGTGGTTAATATGAAGAAAGTAATGAAATGTGACATTAGCAGAAAACATAAAATGGAACTCTACATTTTAAGACTTAATGATCTATCAGATTTTAATGAAATAAATATTCTGAGGAGAGAAAAATGAAAAAAAATTAAATGAATCAGATATAAGTATGCAGAAATCCTATATTTTATTATATAAACTCTTTTTTTTTTTTTAAGATTTCATTCATTCATGACAGAGAGAGAGCAAGAGAGGGAACACAAGCGCAGAGGAGCTGGAGAGGGAGAAGCAGGTGACTGCCCAGTAGGGAGCCTGATAGGGGGCTCGATCCCACGACACTGGGACCATGATCTGAGCCGAAGGCAACCACTTAACTGACTGAGCCACCCAGGCACCCCGTATTATATAAATTCTTAAAACAAAACAAAACAAAACCCCAAAAATTTCTTACTGAATTTTCTGTGATATCTCCCAACGGACAAATGGGTTATGGGAAAAGACATACTTGAAAATATACATAATGTTTAGGTCACATAAATTTGTGTTTATAATTTTAGGTGAAAAATCACTATTCAAGATTATACTTTTTTTTTTAAGATTTTATTTATTTATTTGACAGAGAGAGAAGGAGAGAGAGCAAGCAAGCACAGGCAGAGGCAGAGGGAGAAGCAGGCTCCCTGCCGAGCAAGGAGCCCGATGTGGGACTCGATCCCAGGACGCTGGAATCATGACCTGAGCCGAAGGCAGCCGCTTAACCAACTGAGCCACCCAGGCATCCCAAGATTATACTTATTTTTAATATCATTATACATTTTTAAAATAATTTTGCTTCATGATGTAAATTAAAGCTGTTGGCATAGTTTATTCTTTGAGCCATGGGCAGTCTAATGATCACAAATACTCATTTAAGTTATTATTTGTGTCTACTCTTTATATTATACTAAAAACATTGTTAAGCAATTCTTTCCTTCTCTAATCTATTATATATAATGATTTGTGTTGAACAATACTGAGCAGGTTCTACAAGATAAGTAAAGAATTGAGGAAAACCTCTCCTTTGCTACAGAGCTACATAGTTGCAATTACATTAGGTTTAATACAATGCTGAAAACATGATGCTATTAGGCAGTTTTACAACATAAAATGAGGTACAGTATGAATTATTATTTCTTCCCTCAATGAAAGAAATGAGCAAGACTTCTATGCCTCCTATTTCTCAGTCAGTAGAGCACAGACAGGCAGGAAGTGACCCATCAAAAGTTCTTTGAACTATATCACCATATCTGCCTCTCAGAAGCCAAGTCAATATGAAACAATTAAAAAATCTGCAAACAAAATACTTAGTTGAAGGATGCAGCGTGGGGTTTTCCAAAACTCAAAACAGCAACCTTAGTTCAAGAGGGACTTTGTTCAAGTTCTTTAAACATTCTGAGCCTCAGTTTCCTCATTTTAAATAAATATGTATTTAAAATAAATACGTATTACATACATATATATATCCCCTGATTACAAGGGACAATCCATCACAGAATGTTATTCCAGTGTCTGACATATGCCAAAGAATAAATAATATAGCTTCGCTAGTATTGCTTTATTTCATTTAAAGGGAAATAGTAGGGGCACCTGGGTGGCTCAGTGGGTTAAAGCCTCTGCCTTCGGCTCAGGTCATGATCCCAGGGTCCTGGGATCGAGCCCCGCATCGGGCTCTCTGCTCAGCAGGGAGCCTGCTTCCTCCTCTCTCTGCCTGCCTCTCTGCCTACTTGTGATCTCTGTCTGTCAAATAAAAAAATAAAATCTTTAAAAAAAAATAAAGGGAAATAGTATGCACTTCCCTACTGAGTGTGTGTGGGTATGTGAGTGTTTGCACACAGTTTTTTATAGTATATATACTTAAGAGTACATACACACATTAGATCTTGTGTAAGGGAGTACAAACTGATCACCTCAGAATTTAGATTTATTATTTGTTTTTATATAAGCCAACAGGAGAGCATAACTTACCTAATAGGTCCTTGTCTGTGAAATAATTTGATGAAATTAAAGTCAACCAAAACCAAAGGGGTTCTTTCTTTTTATACAACTTGCTAAAAAACCGGATGACACAATGATGACCACAAGCCAACATTAAAGTCCACAAGATAAACTTTTATACTTACTGTGGAAATTAACATTTTAAAAATTGCTGCTCACACACATCATTTGGTCCTCACAATATCCAATGAATCATTGGTCACGGCCAAACAGAATTGATAGTGAATACTAGAGCCCAAGTTTCAGTGTCTGTTTCTTTTTAATTACTCATCGTTGATCCATTTTGCTGGGTCCCAGTAACACAAATTTCTTGTGTGAAGACAATGAAAGTGATATCATGGTCTCTGTGATACTCCTTCTCTATAAACAGAAACAATTGACTCACCTATCATATGAGCAAACATCCTTGGTAACGTTTGTTTGTTTGTTCGTTTATCAGAGAAAGAGCACAAGCAGGGGGACTGGGAGGCAGAGAAAGAAGCAGGGTTCCTGCTGAGCAAGGACGAGGTACTTGATCCCACAACCCTGGGATCATGACCTGAGCTGAAGGCAGATGCTTAACCAATTGAGGCACCCAGATGTCCCAACACTTGGTTTTTAAACTAAGGCTGGCTGGCAGGTCAGGGGTGTCGAAGTCCTTAATGGAATAAAATCCCTAAGGGAACTTTGGTTGTGTTTGTAATTTTCCATTTCCATATAGCAGGATGGTAGATTCAATTTGTTCATTTGATTTCTGCATCAGTATTTGGTTATTTCGAAATAAAGAACTTGATTTAGACATTTCATAGAAACAACTGAAATCTTTTATGAAAAATAAGTGCATTTATCTTGAAAATGATTAAAAATTTACACAAAGGAGTTTCTTGTTTCTTACTTTCATTTTTTTTTTAAAGATTTTACTTATTTATTTGACAGAGAGAGATCACAAGTAGGCAGAGAGGCAGGCAGAGAGAGAGAGAGAGGGAAGCAGGCTCCCTGCCGAGCAGAGATCCCGATGCAGGACTCGATCCCAGGCCCCTGAGATCATGACCTGAGCCGAAGGCAGCGGCTTAACCCACTGAGCCACCCAGGCGCCCCACTTACTTTCATTCTTAATAATTTTATTTTTCCTTTGACCTACGATGAACTTCCTACTAACTTCTTTTTCCAGTTTATCCATATATTTATTTATTTATTTATTTATTTTTCTAAGATTTTGTATTTATTTGACAGAGAGAGAGAAATCACAAGTAGGCAGAGAGACAGTCAGAGAGAGAGGGGGAAGCAGGCTCCCTGCTGAGCAGAGAGCCCAATGCAGGACTCGATCCCAGGACCCTGAGATCATGATCCAAGCCGAAGGCAGAGGCTTAACCCTCTGAGCCACCCAAGTGCCCCCCCAGCTTATCCTTTTAGTTCCTCTTAACAGACAGCATGGAATATGGTAGAAAATAGGCAACATGTAATATTGTAGAAAAAAATTTAGTTTAAATGTTGAACTGAATCAACCTGGATTTTCAGAATTAATTCTTTCATATTTCTCTTTCAAATATGCTATTTTTTTGGAGCAGTTTTAGATTCACAGCACAATCAAGCAGAATGTACAAGTTCCCTTATAGCCCCATTTCCTACATATGCATAGCTTCCTCAAATAATAACATGCACATCAGAATGGTACATTTGCTACAATCTGTGAACCTACATTAACATACCACTAGCACCCCAAATCCACAGTTTACATTAGGGTTCACTCACTTATATTAAGGTTCACTAGTGATTAAATTTCTTCAATGGATGTAGGACTTTTCCAATTGCCATCTATTTCTTTGACAGCTTATGTCTTTCAAGGAATTAGTCTACTTAATCTGGGTTATCAAATTGATGAGCATAGAGTTATTCATAGTGTTCTTTTATTATCTTTTTGATGTCCATGAAATGTGTAGTGATTTTTTTTTCCCTTCACTCATTTCTGGTACTAGTAATTGGTGTCTTTTTTTTTTGTTTGTTTGTCCTTGTTAACCTGGCTAGATATTTATTGATTTTAGAGATCTCTTCAAAGACCCAGCTTTTGGTTTTGTTGATTTTTTTCTATTGATTTCCCACTTTTAAATTCATTAATGTCTACTCTAATTTTTATTATTTTTTTCTTGTGCTCACTTTGGATTTAATTTGTTCCTGTTTCCTGAGATTCCTAAGACAGAAGTTTTCTAAGATGGGAGCTTGGATAATTGATTTTAGATCTACCCTCTTTTCTTTTCTTTTTTCTTTTTTTTTTTATTAAAGTAAGGCATTTAAGATGCTAATTCAGCAGATCAGGGGAGTACATGAAGGCCTAGATTGGTATGTATGTATGTATGTATGTATGTATTTATTTATTTGACAGAGAGATCACAAGTAGGCAGAGAGGCAAGCAGGAGGTGGGGATAGGGAAGCAGGCTCCCTGCTGAGCAGAGAGCCGGATGCGGGAACTTGATCCCAGAACCCCGAGATCACGACCTGAGCGGAGGGCAGCGGCTTAACCCACTGAGCCACCCAGGTGCCCCAGATCTACCTTCTTTTCTAATATATGCACTCAAGGTTGTATATTTTCCTCTAAGGACTGCTTTCACTGCAAATTTTGACAAGTTGGCTTTTCATTGTCACTTATTTTTAGAGTTTTGAGTTTTTTTCTTTAATTTGTGTTATCCTGATGTATGCTGTATAATTTCTAAGT
Source organism: Taxidea taxus jeffersonii (assembly GCA_003697995.1). NCBI lineage: Eukaryota > Metazoa > Chordata > Mammalia > Carnivora > Mustelidae > Taxidea > Taxidea taxus. Next base: position 23,753 of record ML111499.1, on the reverse strand, counting down.
ATTTGGATATTTTTACTAAATCTTAGAAGAATATTTAGGATTTTTCTTTTTCTGAAATCCATGAATAAAATGAATTATTATTGAATATAATTAGCTTATATATACATACTTATATATATGTGCATATGTATATACATATATAATATAGGCACACACATTTGATTTTATTGTTCAAAATATATGACTTAATTTTCCTTTGCTGATAAAGGCAGAGATAGCATTTGATTATATGTTACATCACCTTGGCTAGCAGAAGGTTTATGAAGTATATATCTATGTAGGCAGGAAATGCGACTGCACAATAAAATCTTTATGAGCTCTTGGAAAAATTTAACATTTACAACTACATATTCTTAGTTCTCCTCCTTGGTAGTTGTGGCAATACTGTATAGGGTTGATATTATTAATTCCATAATGTTAACCAGAGAAGTATTATTTTCAATGTAAAAGAATTTTAAGTGAAAAGGACAATTAAAACTCTGATTTTCAAAGTCTTATTTTGTTCACTGCCTGTTAAAAAACAAATAAATATGCTCTATAATGCTCTATAAACAAAAATCAATGGTTAAATAGTGAGAAAAACAGTTTGAGTGTTTTTGTTCCTGTTATTGATCTTTGAGCAATGCTGTGACAAAGACAGCGGGCTATGTTTTGCAATGTTTTTCTAATATGCTCAACATTAGCTCTTTCCAGTAGAAATAAAATGTGAGTCGTGAGTACAATTTTAAATTAATCACTTCATATGAAATTAAAAAAGAATAAATGAAAGTAATTTTAACATATGTTTTATGACCCAACATATACAAAAAGTTATCATTTCATCAAGAATCAATATAAAAATGAATATCTTACATTCTTTTTTTGTACTGTCATTGAAATCTACTTTTTAATTTAGGTGCTACAATTTCATCAGAAATATTATCTCTATTTAAATATCACAGAATTTACACATGAATATATAAACAGGCATCTAAATATATAAAATACATTGTTTTCCAATAAAGAATTGATCATCAAAAATAATTTCCCTTTAATATTTCCATTTATTTGAGAAGGTTAGTCTTTACAAAAAATCGATATGGCTTGAAGCAAAACCATCAATTTTTAAATTACATTTATTCAATTAATTACATAAATTAATTCTTGTGTCATCTTACTGTATTAACATTCAAGTCAAAGAATGTTGTATAAATTGAAAAGCAGCTCTGAATATATGAATACCTACAGAATATTCTTCGAATTTTTCTTGAAGTTTTACAGACAATTTACATAATGTTGGTGGTTGTAATGAAAATTCTTTTCAATTGATTCATGTCAGAAAATGTATTACTTCTATATAAAATTATTATTACTGTAGGAAAAGTTGGAATTTAATCATAATTATTCTACCTGTCTAGCTAAGTAACACAAAGTTTTTCTTTCTATGGAACTTCAAATTTAGAATCTTCATATTTGTTTGATGTTGGTGAGAAAATGTAAGTCACACTGCAATTTGTTTTAATTGCCCTTCATTGTGGGATATTTAGCTAGCATTCTTTTGGTTAATTCAAGAAAATCTTGAATTGGAATTAACAATCTGGTGAATCCTTCTAAAACTTTGAGTTTTGCCAAAGTACAAGTCATCATTATCTTCTATTTCTTCCAACAGGTTCATAAACTAGTGACGATTCATATATTTGCATGTATCTATGCAACAATATTAGCCATTAAGGCTGTTACTATTTTCACAGTCTGCTTCCACTCAATGAGCACAAATATTTTCCATATGCCTTAAAGAGTGAAATGAAACAATAAGGAAAACATCAGTCTCTTGTCTTAAAATTCCACTAAACCTGGGCATTTGACCTACTATAATAAAGTTTGTTGTGTCATAAGAGAAACTATTATTTCTTATGTCACTAAAAATATTTTTTGACAGATATAAAAAAAATTTAAAACCCTGCTAAGAAAAGTAATTAGAATTTTGAATCAATTAATTTTTCACATTGTAAAAAAAATTGCATTCTACTATAACAGTTTGGTTGCTTCATTGAATTAAAAATAAACAAACTTTGTGTAGGCTATCTTTTTTAACCTTTCCATAATTTTCTTTCAAATTAACCATAAATGAAATAATAACTGCTTATACCATCACTCAAAAATGACTTTTTTAAACCTACATATTACCTATTTTATGGTTGGCCAAAAGTACAAGTTCATACCCTATTAAAATCATTAAAAACTTTTTTTGGACATTCAATTTTGAATTCAGGTTATCAATTTTATCAATTTTATCTTTTTTTTTAATGCTGAGAAGCAAGGTTTTAAGGAATTTACTTTTTTTTGCTTAAAATTTCTATTACTATTGCACTCTTTCTTATTTTTAGTATTCCTTCCTCGCATTTTTTCATTTTGTTCTGTTATAGCAAATTGCAACACCCACTAATCATGAAATTTGCATCATACCTTCTTCTAATCTTGTTTTTTCATTACTGTTAGAGGGATTCTGCACAGGTATTATGCTTTTGCTTTAAATTTTAAAGTTGGTTCATACTTTTTTCTTAATTTGCAAAAAAATTATAATTAGAATAATCTTTCCATTTAAAGTTTATTTACTTTTAGTAATGTTTACACCAAATGTGGGGCTCCAAGTTATGACCCAGAGATCAAGAGTTGCATGGTTTTCTGACTGAGCCAACAGGGGCCCCAATCTTTCCACTTAATTATCACAATTATAATTTACATAGGTGATACTGTAACTCACAATGTCTCATAAAATATTTAAAAAAACATTACAGTATTACTCCCTTCCATCTAAAAAAAACAATTCAGTTGAATTTGTGGACACCAACTAGATTGGTGATACATTTACTGTAATTCTAGAAACAATGCCTGAACTTAACATGGGCACTACAATATAACAATGTTATTTTACATAATGCAATGGTTAAAGTGAAATGTAATCGGGCCACAAGAGCAATATTGTAACGCAAAAATATTATGAGTCTTTTAATTTTTAACCTTAAATTAAAATTAATTTAATTAAATTGAAATTTCAGTCCTTTAGTTGCACTAGCCTCATGTGGCTAGTGGCTATGTATTAGTCCAGTTCCCAATGGTCCTATCATATTCCATAAAATTAGTGATATCAGTGCAACATAAGTTTGCTAAAATGTCAAAAATATCCAAGTATATTTGTCAAATATACAGGTTCAATTCAACCATTGTTGCCACTCTCAAATAAAAAAAAGAAACTATAAAATCCATGGCTTGTTCAAAGTCATCAAGCAAATAGAAAATTTTAAATTACTTTTTTCTCCGTATCTTGTTTCTTGTGCCTTTGCTTGTCATTTTATATTAATTTTGTACTGTTAACGTTTAGTTCATACATTCTGAAATCCATCTTTTTTTTTCTTAAGATTTTATTTATTTATTTGACACAGAGAGAGATCATAAGTAGGCAGAGAGGCGGACAGAGAGAGAGGGGGAAGCAGGCTCCCCACCAAGCAAAAAGCCTAATGTGGGGCTTGATCCCAGGACCCTGAGATCCTGACCTGAGCTGAAGGCAGAGGCTTAACCCACTGAGCCACCCAGGCACCCCTCTGAAATCCATCTTAAGATGTGAAGACACATCCTTCTTTGTGCTTCCTCTCTTCTTCTGTTATAACTTAATTCTCTTTTTCACTTCTTATATGTCATCTCCATTCCTTTTCTTTCTTTCTTATTTTGTTTGGAAACTGAAATCATTTAAGGGTTAGAATCGTATCTATGTAAGTGGAGTATCTTGCATAAAATGTCTCATCCAGAGTGATCAAAAAGTATTAAGCTTTGCATCCCCAGGAAGCTCTCAATATCCATCAACAGGCTTCTTCTCTGGCCTCGTTTGTCAAGGAAATGTTAATTCTGCATAAGGACATGATAGAAGGCTATAAGGTCAAAAGTGAAATATATTATTCTCTAGATGAAACCCTGTAATATGTATGCTGATTATAATTAGCATTCCAAATAGGGGTATTTCAGAATACCACAAAAATATGTTTTTTTATGCTCTTTTTAAAATCTTTTCCTTGATTTGTGTGTTGGAAACACTAAAAGTAATTAAGGCCTTTGCCTTCTTTTCTATGGATATAATGTAGATAATTCTATGTTTGTTAAGATGACTCAAAGTAAAGTAGTCTTCTAATTTCAAGTTAGTGTAGACATTTCTGCTGTATTCAATTTAAGCCATGTCAAATAATCATGGAAAATAAGAAATGAAAATCACATCAATCTTTACCAATTTGTCCCTTCGTCTGTTATGTTAAATAAGATAGGGGGAAATGTATTCAGTCATCTCTATTAAAAATCATAAACTGTTTTGTATCTATAAGAGAAATGGGCAAGGAGGCAAAAGAAAGAACAGAAACCTAAAATCAAATGCATCAGCTACAATGTGGAAGTGGATGTGCAGTATTGATTGCATTTCCATATGATAGTCCAATCAGGTAAGTTTCTCATTCATTCATAGATATTCCAGTCCTCTCTACAAGATGTGTGATATCCTAGAGCCTGATGATGAAAGTTTTCTGTTATTTTGAACTCATTATCTTAGGGGCAGTTCATTTATCCTCTGTCATCTGCAGCACTCCTTCTGTGGAGGGTGTGAATATCTTAATTTCAAGAATACTAATCAAAGATCACAAACTATAGCCCTTGAGCCAAATCTGGGCCTTGATCATTGCATGCTCTACCACTGTATGCTAAGAACAGTTTAAAAATGTTAAGGTTGTTAAGAAAAGAAAAGAAACAAAGTCGAGCAGAGCAAAGACCATAAGTGGCCCACAAAGCCTAAATTATTTACCATCTGGCCATCTACAGAAAAGTCTTTCAATATCTGGTTTATGAGGAAAAAAATCTTTCTTAAAAAAATCCTTCTAAATTGTCAGTATTATTCTTGGGTATAGTATAGTATCTCATGCCTAGTTCTCAACTGTGCTATTTGATCATGAGTTTCTAAACATTTTTAATAAAAAGCTAATTTATTATTTTCCTGTTTATTCTCTTAATCTCAGCAACGGGCTATGTATTTATATACAGTATGGTTATTTGGCTACTAATCCATTTTTCAGAAAGTTCATGCTCTTTACTCATCGAAACTGATTTCTGTCGGTATTCCAGGGAATTTCTTATTTATTAAATCTACTAAAATAATATGTGTTTGTTTACTCAGCATCACTGTTTGTATATAATTCCTCAGAATATAATTACTGATATATCTGTTAAAGAATTTGTCTACTTTCTTTTCATTTGTGAATTACCATCTTAGATAGCACCAGTACTCTAGGAGGTAACATCTTGTTCTTGTTAGGTAAAAGCTAGGATTGAGCACTGGAAGAACACCCTGAGGCAGAGTCCCAGGTCTTTGAAGAGGGAATGGTAGAGACAGGAGCTAGAGGCCAGGAAGGTATTAAATAGCTTATATCTTAGGAGCCCAGGGGGCTCAACATCCTGACCTCCTGACTTCCAAGACCTTGGGGCTAACTGACAAAGCGCCGGACATGCACAGCATATGCTCACTCTCCTCTTCTACCACCACTGCCACCGTGGAGAAAGATCCTCATGATGGTTCTGGTACAAACCTTATAGGGTCAAAAATTTCCCCCCCTCCCAACCTATGGAAAGAGTTCTGTAAATGATTAGAAGCAGCCTCCATTAGCAATCACCCCACTGTCTGTCACAGCTCATTCCAACACAGAAATACCCAACTAATATCCAATCCCAGAACAACCTAGTGTCTAGTTCCACCTCACAACCTATCCACTCTTCCACCTTGAGAGTATACTTTTGCTTTAATAAACTGTTGTGTGTTTGCTAATTTTCTTCTGGCTGTCTTTATTCAAGTGTGGATCCCTACATAAATCTTTCCGTAGGGGATCCAAGAACTGAGACTTCCATTCACACAATGCACTCTCCCACTGGTAATATTTTTTACTCTTTACTCAATGTGTGGCTAAGTTCTGATACTTTGAAAGAAGCTAGATTTGTTCTTGAAGTGTTAACTTATTGTCTGAATGTACATAGCCCCTTATTTTCTTATCACTGACCTGCATTACCATCTAATCTTTAAGGAAGTCACATTATATGAAATGACAGACTTGACCTCAAAACCTCTCTTCTGTCACACATATCGCAGTGTTCTTAAACTAGAAGTACATTTCACGTTTGATATATCTCATTCTTCACATATATGACTAAAAATGTACAATAATTAAATCTTTGCATCAAATATTAGAGTTCTATATGAATTAAAGCTCTGCTTGAATAAAATAAAATGCAAATTTATTATTTCTTTTATGTAGCAGAGACTTTTGCAGATCAAAATTCTATCTCAAATACCTGTAGTTTCTTTTCAGTGCTGTTTCACTATATTCAAACCTTGCAAAAATTCTGAACTGCCATGTGTTTATTTCCTTTTGCTTTAGTTGGGTTATCTGAGGGTTAACCTGAGGACACAGCACTAATAATCCCAAATTATTATGTTTAGGATTGGGGCTACTTAAAAATGAGGTCATTTCTGGGACACCTCGGTGGCTAAGTTAAGTGTCTGTCTCTTGATTTTGGCTTAGGTCATGATTTGGGTTGAGTTGATTAAGCCCCACTTCTGGCTCCATGCTCAGCAGGGAGTCTGCTTGAGAATTCTCTCCCTGCCCTCTGCCCCTCCCCTCCAATCTCTCTCTCTCTTAAATAAATAAATATATCTTTAAAAATAAATTAAAAAATAAAAATGAGGTCATTTCTGTAATCCTTTAAGTGCAAGCAAAAAACACAAAGTTAACATTTCAAAAGTTCAGTTTCCCTAGTCTATAGTGGTCCTAATGATAAATTTTTCATGAGATTGTGATTCTTTCCTATTAAAAAGTAAGATCTAGTGAAATCCCTGAGAACAAGTCAGGTCTTCAACCACCCAAGGTTTTCAAGAAAACTTTAACTACTGCAGAAATAATTCCAGGAGATATTGCCAACCATGCCAATCTTTCTTCTGTCAATTTAAATTGCCATTTCCCTAGTCACAGAGAGTAATATAAAAATTGCATTTGAAAGCCTATTCTTTCAAGTGTCCAAAATGATTTCCCGAAGATTCCTGATTCTTAGTTACCACTTAATTGAATGTTTACTATATGCAGGAAATCTCCTCTACACAATTGTCCTATATGGGATAATTATTGATATTTTTATTTCAGAATATAGAAAACAATGGCTTGAAAAGATAGTCTAAAATCATAATTGATATTCTACAGAATTGGTATTTAATTCCAAATACTTCTAAATTAAGTAACCATGAAACTGTTTACTACTTTACATTGAAATTCATTAATGGGCATGATACTTGGAATGGAGACCACAAATTTAAATTTATTTAAAAATTTAAAAACATGTTTAAGAGAGATTATATATATATATATATATATATATGAACATATATGCATGTATATGTGTATACATAGGCACACACACACACCATATTGGTGACTCACACTAACGTTTGATGATAGATTTTGAAACTTTGAGATTACCTCCAACATGTTTAATAATAATGTCTAAACATGTACTGTATATATGTATATAGTAAGTATGTATGTGTGTGTATATATGTAATTTTTTCCAGATACTACCTCCTTTCATAAACCTCTCTTCCCTCTATCTCTTCTTTTTGCCCTCCTGAAGTCGATGATTTTTGCAAGACTTTTTATCTCCTAATCTAATATTTTTCCAAAAGCTCTTTGACAGGGATTTATTATTAACTAAGGTTAAGGAAGAAGAACAGTGGTTTTTGTTGATATTCCTCTCAGGGGACTGCCTTATATTAGGCTATTTTTAAGATCCAAAGGAAAGGAAAGACTCAAATGAGCAAATGAGCTGTGATTATCACCCAGTGTTAATAATGTTAGATTGAGTCATAACTCTAGGAACTGCTGCTGATTTGTGCTTTTATCTTGTTTTTATCAAGTACTTTAGGGATATGAAGTTAACATTTAATGAAATTCTGAGCCACTCACAGTTAAACAAAAGTAAACACACTAAACTTCAATATTCAAACTTAAACAATTCAGATAACAAAATGCTGCTGTTACAGATACACACTTTACCTGATATCTGACCTACTTTCAGAGGTTGAAAGTTACTTAGTCTGCTTATTTGTCACCACAGTGTTTTTGATGTGCACTCTTTTACAATTTTATATTCCCACTTACAGTCCTTCATGTCCAGAGTATAATTCAGTTCATCTTTTACTGTCATGGTTTTATTTTCTTCTCTTATAACAATTGTTTAGGGGCGCCTGGGTGGCTCAGTAGGTTAAGCCTCTGCATTCAGCCCAGGTCATGATCTCAGGGTCCTGGGATTGAGACCCGCATCAGGTTCTTTGCTCAGCAGGGAGCCTGCTTCCCCCTCTCTCTCTGCCTGCCTCTCTGCCTACTTGTGATCTCTCTCTGTCCAATAAATAAATAAAATCTTTTAAAAAATTGTTTAAATGTGAGACATCATTGAAACGTTAAAAACAAAACAAAACAAAATCACAAGTTTTAAATTCTAGGGCAAAAAATATTAAAAGGCTTCAGGATGTAATTTATCTTATCTTCTAGGTTCCTTTCCATTTCTAAGGACTGGCTACAGTTTAAAGGAGTAAGGATGCATTTAAGCTTTTCTTTTTCCCCTTTTTATAGCCTTCTCCCTCCCAGCCCAATCTATTCCTTGAAGTCAGCAGGCCAGGGCTCTCTCCAAAAAACTGTCCTCCTAAATTTCAATTTGGAAAAGTAGGAAAAAAAAATCAGGCTCAGAAAATACTTATCTCTTAAATGTGACCTTTACATAGCAACAAAGGTATGTGCTATTTCTTTCACACTCTAAATCCAACTTAAATATGAGCAGGGAGACCAAATGACATTGAAAATTAGACTTTTTATAGCATTTGGATAATTTACAAAATTTTCTTGTCACTGACTATAAACTCAGGCCTATTTCACCGACTGAATGATCTATATCCCAATATTGCATCATATTTCCCATAAAAGATATAGAAGATATACTGCATGTGTAAACATAATCATAAGATTATAAATTTTACTCTTAAATTTGCATTGTCTGAGGGCTTAATTCAGCCGACCTTCACGTTCCATTTTGTGACTGCCTCCTCTTTCTCCTATCAGCTGTTCATTCTTCACCAGTTACACAATGTTTAAAATACACAAGTCTTTATTTAACAATCGGCTTAGTCCCTAATGCATTCTGCCTTGATTTTTTTCCTTTCCAAAATAAGAGAAGATGTATGCTACATTTTACTATCTTAGTATTATATGAAGTCATATTATATCAAAAGATGTATCATGCTGCTACAAAGAAATATCCTCTTTAAATTTTAATATGGAGTTATACAGGACAGACAGGACACAGCTGCATTAACCAGTCAGTTGAGAATAAATATGTCACCCTGTATTCCACATAGTGTGCATTTTTCATTCATACACTCATTTGCCAAAACTTATGACTATGAATTATGTTAACAATTTTGGTTTAGGTCAGTGCACACAATTTGAACACCTACACAATAGCCTGTGTTTTCATTCCCCTATTGAAAGTCTCCATTCAGCAGGACCAATATATTTAGAAAGCTAAAGAAGAGAGGTATGTCTATGGACAGTCTTCCTTAGTTATTTTCATTTGAACTCACATACTGTCTGACCTATTTTACTTATGTTGCAGAAACACTGTGAGAAATCCTTTTAAATCTTGAAAGAGTCATTTGTAAAAAATGTAGTATATACATACATGCAAACATACAATGGACAAATGGCTGAAATGCCAGGTATCATACTTTTTTCCTTTGGTAATTTCTGGAGTGGAGGCACATACATGTAAAAACTGTAGACAATCCTAAAACTACCAAGGACTCCTTAGCTATAAAAATATAATATATGGTGTATGGAATGCACTGAGTCGATTCATTGCTTTTCAGGGGAACATTCCTATTTTGACCCCTGAATAAATCAGCTAATGTTCTAAAAGCTAAAATTGAATTGTCCTTTCCTTAGCCTAAGTATAAATTCAATTACTATAGAAATTATCAGACTCAGTATTCCCTAGGTGTGGAGACTTCTATAGATTGATGCAATGTGAATAAACATATTTACATATTTTTGAAATAAACTTAATTTTTAAAAATTTTTCTTTTAAGTAAGTATTCAAAAATGCATTGTCTTTTCAGAGAACTCCTCACCTTATCTTCTTAGGAGATATTTTTATTAAATGTATAATCCTATGTGTTATATTTTACCTGATTCAGGAAATAACTCGTCATATTTTTGTTCCTACAAATAATGTGAATGACCCACAATATGTTTAATGGTATTTTACATTTAAAAAGTAATTACTTTGCCATTTTAAACTCCAATATAGGAGGAGCTTGGAAATTGTCTTTCTTTTCCTTAAGAAAACAACAAAAAGCTGGGCAGATAATCAGTAATTTTTCTTGTACCTATTACAGACCTGAGGTTGCCATGCCAGCTGCCACCCTAAAATCCGGAAAGACAGACCCATTCGTTGAGAGATAGCCTAAATCTGCTAAGGTGATACAGAAACAAATGGAGACCAAAACTAATAAAAATACTTAAGTAGTAATGTTGCCTAATTACTGGAGGCTGGATAGGGAAAAACTCCTTGTATGTGTTTTACTCCCAGGAACCATATTAGTTTCTTACAAAGAATATCTGAGAAAGAGTCCTTCATGACTCTAGCAGTGGAAAGGGGAAGAAAAATCATTGTGGAATATACCCAAAGCCTTCTAAGAACACATAAATATTCTCCAATGGAAAGGACTTTGCCTAGGCCTTATTCCAGCTGAGAGAAGGGGAATTCCTCCCACCTAGTCATTCCCAACCTTCCTGATATCACCTAAAAGGAAAACAAAACAAAGCATAGTCAACAGGAGCCACAATTTCAAGGAAATAGGTTGTGAATACTTTGGAATTCTTTACCCAGAGAAGGGAATAGGAACAGAAGGAAAAAGCTATACTACAGGAGAAATACTTGTGCAGGTCACA